>JAPKLW010002543.1:0-76161 GCA_026898455.1 Plectranthus barbatus
GCTTAGTGGTTAGGGGGCGTCTCCGAGATAATCGGGGTGGCTCACCCGTCTGGTAGTTTGAGTCTTCCCCAAATATCGCTTACTAGCCGTTTGCGAGCTCTTTCTTCTTCAAGGTCGGTCGCGGTTTTTCTTCGAGGGTGGATATTTGTACTTCGAACTTCCTTTCTGGTATTCGGACTTCTTTTTGTGTCAGTCGAACTATCCCTGGTCTCAGCGAACTTCCTCTCCCTCTTGTCGGGTTACGGTTCGATCCGAGCTTTAGTCTGCATGGGTTGATATGGCGTGGTTGCCCTGGGCCGGATTTATCATCGGCCCGTTATCGAAATTCTAAGTGGGCCGGATCCAATCAGGTCCCAACAAGCCACAACATAGACCCGACACACATCCTCTTTCTCCTCAATAAAAATATATTTTAATTAAAATATTTTATTCAATTTTGTTTAAAATAGTGTAGTGTGTATTTTTAAAATATATATAATATTTTGAGTATTTTAATAATATATATAATGAAAATAAGTATTAATAAATTTCAGTCAAAAATGAATGTGAATGACACTTAAAAATTGTTCGTGCGCTAATTACTATAACTAGAATAGTCATGTTTTTTTTTTCTTTCTTTTCTTTTTTTTTTCTACATTAATTACTCGAACCAGAATAGCCATGTTTAATGATACATTTATTTTTCCTATGGCTATATATAAGTTGAGTGTCTTGTTTTTTTTTAAATATAAATATATTTATTTAAATTTATATACTCAGATGTCTTTAAAAAAATTCAAATCTTTGACTTCTTGATCCAGATAAGGTATTTTCACTATTACACTATAATCAAGGGACATAATCAAGTGGAGTGAGAGAAAACTTTAGAGGAGAGTATTAATTAATTTCTTGCTTAACTTCCTTTTCTCCAAAACTAATTCATATCAGTTGCCTTTAAGCCAACCAAAGCAAAACATAAAAGACCTAAATAAAATGGGCCTAAATTAATTTAGTAGCTTCAAGTAAAACCAACCCATTATAATGACATTGAGTTCAAAATTTAGAGCTTTAAAAGTAATTGTTTGAGCTTGTTTCATTACATATCAAGTAATTGAGCTTGATATTTGTATACCTCTATTTATGGTGGATTGTTAAACCTTTTCAGTTGCTGAAACTATAGTGATAAAACAAAACTAATAAGGGTATTATAAGTATATAAATTTGAAATGGGTCACTTATAATGAATTAAGAGGATACATCTAAATCGTTCGTATCATCTATGCACAATACTAGTGCACAATACTAGTATCGCACCCACCCGATGCATGTGGATTTTAATTATTTATATTATAATAATTAATTTAATATATAAATTGATTAATTTATAAATTTTATTTTTAAAGTCTAAATGATTGTTTTTAATTTGAACAATATTTATGAATTATTTTTTTAATTTGATATATTAATAAAATGAAAAACGGGTGTTTCAATGCAACTAAAAAATATGACTAATTAATCATAGACATGACAATTAACCTCTTACACTCCTAGATCGAGGCTTATATATTGTTTTCTTGATTTGATAGGTTTTACTTCATAATTTATAATTTTTATTGTTAAACAATTTTCATTTTTTTTATTGAGTGAAAAACTGTCAATATGTTATTGTTGAAAAAATATAAATTTTCAACCAATTTCTTCTCTTTTTATTCGTCTTCGCAATTGATGTATCATAAAGATTATTTGTTAAATCATTAGATTTAACTACATGCATTGTTGCATGTTTTATACATATTAAATTTGGACCTTAAACTGTTTGATATACACTTTGATTTACTGTTCTCACAATATGAAAAATTTATACACTCGATCTCCCTCATCAGCTATTTAATAAATTCGATCATATCAGGATATCACACTGCTAATAACTATTGTGCTCTATTAATAATAATGTTGATATCCAAAGAATTCTCTCAACGATATTGGTCTTTATATGGTATTGTTTAGTCATCGATAGTATATATCTCATACTAATTTGTATCAACATCATATTGATTTGTGTCTGTGAGTTCAAATCTTCTATACAAAATAATTTCATTATTTGTGTTTCTTGGTATGAATCAGTGTTTCATCTTGACTATTATAACTTAATATCATTAATAAAATATTAATTTTCTTATCTCTACACACCTTGATTATTGTGTCAAAAGCAAAATGGACAATTCATCCGGGACGGAGGAAGTATAAGATTACTTCATAGATAAGTTAAGTAAAATAATTGCTCATTTTCAAAAATCTTTATATAAATGTCATGAACATTAAGATTTGAATTCTTTTAAAATGATTTTTAGTGTGATATTGTACTATATTTTATAGATAATCTTTCCTAAAATGATGATACTAAAATCATACATTTTGAATAAAATTGTTGAGAAGATCTTAATTTAAAAATTAATTTTGATATATATATATAAATATATATATTATGAATCATAAAATATATATTCTATAAAAGAAAATTTTTAAAATAAAATTTATTGTGTACTGTTACCATTTTGATATACTAAAAATACAATCAATTTTTTTGAGAATAAATATAATTAACTATATGAAAATTATCACTTCATAATGATTGAACTTAATATATACTCCAATTAATAAATCATTGTTACGACTATGATATTATAATTATACACTCCATTGTTATTTTAATATATAAGTATATTATATCTAATATAAATGCTCCATCATCAATGACAATTATCAAATAAAAAAATAATATTAAATTATGGGTAATGCTATGTTGTCACCCTATGTTGAGCTTGTGTGAGCTTAACATTATTAAATACCCAGATGGATAAACCCTATATTTAAACTTATAAAATTAATTAAAATTATAATAAGTTAAAATTATAAATAATATAAAAAAATTAAATAATAAATAATTTAAAAAAAAAATAAATAAATATGTTGTAGCTCACGAAAGCTCACCATAGAGTGGGCAACATAACATTTATAATTCAATTATTACGTGCAAATATTATTTATATTTTTAAGTTTATATAAATTACAAAAATAATTAAAATATATTATTAATTAAGGAATTTAAAAGTTAATTAATCTAACTATTAATGTATGTATACTAATGAAGTGAATATATTAGTAAATATAATCGTAAAATTACAATTTCGACCCCCCATTTTGTTTTAATAGATATATAGATTTAATCATTAATAGGTCTTGAATTTGATTCTCTAACAATAACCAATCAATAATATCACGATTAATGGCATCCTATAATTGTACAACTTTCAATAGTAATTAGTAATAATATTTTTCGGTTCGGACATTTGCTCATTTAATCTCACCAAGGAGGTCTTTTTTTTTCTTTTTTTTTCCCCTGGTTTGGAGGAGGTCATTTTCGTTAATACTGTTTCAATTACTGAAATGAAGTCCCTTGTCTATGACTCAATCTTGATATTATAGTCATGTTAAAGTTTGTTTCATATGGATACAGGGCCTCAGAACGAGACAAGAAATAACCAATAGAACTAATGAAAATAAACAGTAAATAATATTATAGATCAATATATGAATAATATGTAAGCAATTTGAACTTGTGAACAATGCCTAAAATGGAAAGATTAAACCTTATTAATTGTAATTCGAGCCACAACCCTGACGGCGGACAAGTAGAACTACAATCGGAAGGGGTAGTCTCCGATGGCTAAGGTATAATTCAAAGTGAACGACAGAACTTAAAGAATACAGTGAGAATGAGAAGGTAGCGTGTGTATAGAGAACTAGCTGTTGTTTTTGGCTTGAAGTGGCCTATTTATGGGATTCGAAGTGCCTAGGATTTATTTCTTCACGTTTTGGGTTGTTCGGAGCAGCTCGCCGATGTTACAACGATCGTGTAGTTCATCCTTTCCAAAATTAGCAGCGACCTTATCCGGATCCTTCTCAGTCGTTATGTGTAGCTCGACCAAAGTGGCTCTATTTTAGTCAATGTGCATTGGTTCTTGGTCGACTTGCTCTTCCATTAGCCACTTCTCTCTATGTCGCCTTGCTGAAACATTCCTTAGTGGCCTTTCATGATCAATTTCGGCCCAGGTGATTTTCAATCCCAACGGTCCTCATTTAATAAAGCTTTTTTTTTAAAAAGAATATAATTTATTAATTTAATTCTCATCCTTCTTATATATTTTCGTTGAAACTTAAATATATACTACAAAATTGGCCTATCCCAACAGCGTCGCCTGTCATTATATAAAACTTATGCTGACACATATACTTATCCTGACACTATTATAACCTGTTGTCCAAAGAAGTGTTGTTATAGGGTAGGGGTCTAAACTAACAGCAAAGAATGTCATAATATGGGTGTCATGATAACCCTACCATTTCTCACATAAGTCCCTGTTGCAAAATAGATTTAACGTAACATCTTTTCTTGTTGGTAAAACTATTTTTCCTTACACTATGTGCTGTGAGGAAATGAATTTATATATGCTCATTACCATGTCAAGAAAAATCATTTTCCTTACACCATTTGCTGTCATGAAATATTGTTTTCATAAAGCTATTTAGGTATATTCTTTAAACTGGACACCATAAACAAAATAAATAATTCAAAAAAATTATTTAAAAATAAAATACAACAGTAAATTTGCTCATTTCCCATAAAAACATAACCGAATCACTGAATTTGAGTAATTCATTATAATTAAATTGAATAAGTGCCAATAAGTTCTAAGTATAATAAAAGAGTAGTCACCAACTACACTAATTTATAAATGCTAATGCTAAACAAAAAAAATATATATATCTATTAGCACTTGCGATCAATGAAACAACACTTGAGTTCTCCTTGACCAAATCTCTTGCCTTCACATCTCCATCAACAAGCCTAAAGGAGCATAAGAAAATTTATTATGAATCATTTGTAAATTCAATGCCTAACACTGAAAGAGTGTTAATGGATCGACAAAATACATAATAAAAATAATTAGAGTTCTTCCACATAGTGATATGCAAATAAATTCAGTAACATAACAAAATATGAAAGGATTTCTCCAACTATACAAAGATCTTATTGAGAATTGAAATATAATGGTCAAATGTGTTTCTGATGCTTAAATGTATACACAAAAAAATATCAAATTAGACCTACAAATCTATCCAAGCAAGGAAGTTCATTATTTGCCATAAACCAATCAATTGCTTTTGAATCATAATAAATGCATTATACCTGCCCACATAGAGTTATTAAAATTGACTTCAGTCCAAGATTCATCTGCAATCAATAACACAAGTACTAAGTTATTAGCGCATTTGAAACAAAAAAAAAATTTTAAATGGCTTAAACAAAATAGTGCATGAGAGTCCCAAGAAACACAATAAATATGTTATAATACTAAAGGATGGCCGAATTACAGACAACCATCCAAAATCAACTCTGGAGTGGCATTTAGCATATATCAGACACAAATGCCCATTCTTTCAAGCAACACGAGGGCATACAATCAACCTTATCATAACTATTAACACTACTCTCCCTCCCATTCGTAGTCCACTGGCATTCCAAACCTTTTTTTTGCGCTGCAATCCATATATTATCCTCTTCTCTGTAGATCTAGTCTCTGATGACAAATATTGTAACCTAAGTTACACATTAGCCATAAACCTTAAAAACTATGCGTGACAACCGACAACAAAGGAGTTTAGGACCATAAGAAGAAAACATCATAATCAAAGACACGCATATGCCCATATTAGTACATCCATGATACATAATAATAAGAAGTATGATCGCAACAAAAAAAAAATATCTAAAAACCATCTCAGTTTAGAGAATATGGACCCCAACTAGAAAATAGCCATATTAAAAATTAAAAAAAAAAAGAAAGAAAAATGGTTGAACAAAAGAGAAACAAATTATTTTTTTCTTTATTCCAATAAAAGGAAAAATCTATAACTAAATCAAGCTCGCTCTTTTACAGGAGAGATTGTAAACAAGAATTATCGATGGATTCAAATCTTAAGAGTTATAATAACGAGTTTAACTTCTAATTTTTTAATAATAATTCACAAGAAAGTTAACCACATAATCCATCTGAAATAAAGCATAAACTAATGAATATGTTAGTTCCTACAATGCCTAAACTAAGCGGAGTTTCTGATTCTTAAACTTGCATTCAAGATATTACTCTAGGAACATTAATGTCTTTGAGTTACTATACTACCATTAGATGTGAAGCTTTCCTGAAAATTTCAAAATCTAACCCTGCAAAATGCAACCAAAAAGCTCCATCTCAACACAACAACCTAAACTAATCACCAATAGAGGTATATATACATATGAAGCCAGTAAGTACAATTCCAACAGAAAAGAATAAGTAATCTACACACAAAACTTGCAATGGCAAATACATGAATAATCAAACAAAAATAATAAAAGATTTTGAAATAACTCAATGGAAGCCCAAAAATGGTCACTTTCTTATCCTGAAAAACCAGAACAAAAAAGAAACTAAAGTTAAAGTTCTGATAAATCAACTTGAAACCCCTTAAAAACCAGTAAATTAAAATTCGAAACCAGCGAGATCTAAATATATTTTTTCTTTAGAGATAATTCATTGACCTTGAAAATGTCTTTGAATGGAATGGTGACAAATTTAAACAAAATGTCCTCATCCCAAGAGCGAGCTTTCTGGAGTGAAATTCCCCGTGCAGCCGAAGTCAAGTCCGAGCCCACTGCAATCGATGCGTAAAGTTTTTATAGTTTAAGTTCATGAAAACAAATGAGATGAAAAATTATTGAGTGGAAGGGACGACATATAAATTGTTACAAGTATGCACGAAATACACTTCGATGCAAAATGCAGTAATATCACAGTAGGGCAACAGATTTAGCAAGATAATCAAACCTAGCAACAGATTTAGCGACGGTGGTGCTTGCAGGGCGACCGAGGGCAAAGGACAGCGGTGGTGGGGTTGATGGGTTCAACGGATAACGTCGAAGAGAAGCAATGAACGGTGAAGCATCGCACGACCGCAATGGTGGCTGGGACGTTGGCGTCGGCCTGGAACAGCGGTGACAGCATCACCGATGGTTGGGAACGGCGGCGGCGCACGAGGATAACAATTTTGCGAGGGCTGGGGAGGGTTACAATGTGGGGATTTTTATAATTTGATGAATATTAAAGTAACAAAAAGGTTTTTAGAATAACAAAATTAAAAACATACCACAACTCCTCTGAAAGATTGACAAATAGTCGAATTGTTTTTTGTTCTGTGTCAAGAACGTCAATAGTCTTTCTCCGTTCTCTCACCTATGCCATTATAACAGCTCTGATGGAGAAATTGCAAGACCATAGGGAGAGATGGCGTAGAGTAGAGAGAAGAAAAGAAACATTGACAAAAAATACAAGGACTAATATGAAGTGATCTGAGAAGAAAGTTGCAAATAATGGAGAGGGGTATGGAGGAGGAGAAGATGCCCTGTTCACGCAGCAATAAAAAAATAGGGGTTTAGAGATTTCAATCAATTAAAGGGTGTTTTTAATTTTTATTTTTGATATATTTAATTTTATATTTTTTTTCAAAGACTTTTCCTCACATGACATAATGTTGGAAGATATATTAGAGGGAATTTATTTACATTGAAATTAAATGTTCCCTCTTTTATTTTCTTATTTAACAATTTTTTTCCTGACACACTATATTAACTGTTAGGTAAAATACATATAAAATTTGTTCCTATTTTATAATTAAAAAATTATTTTTATTATGCATTTAACACAACTTTCTCCTAACACTTGTCATAATAGATATAGTATCATTACATTTTTTGATACATGTTAGAAAAAGGGTGTCAGTATAGGTAATATTTGTAGTAGCCACTTACATCTCGAAGAAGAAGGGGTTGGAATCCAACAAAGTCTCACCGTGAACTTATTAGTAAAGAAAATTCAAAAACAACAATGGGTATCATAAATCGAGAGTGTTGACTAATTTGAAAGATATCTCCAAATAATAAGCAATCAATAAATAAGGAATATGTAATGACAATACAGAAAGGATGATGATGATGATGATATAACAGCAATCACAGAGATTATTGGTTGGTTGAAGCAAGCATATAGATATACACATACATACACATCTGAAAAAAAAAACCCCACACACACACAAAAAATCAAACACCTCGTGGTCGTTTCTTGATTTGATATAATTAGTTGGCGATGGCGGCGTCGTGTTCATCTTCATCGTCGTAATCCTCCTCATTGTCGGCGTTGGCATCCTGATACTGCTGATACTCCGACACCAGGTCATTCATGTTGCTCTCCGCCTCCGTGAACTCCATCTCGTCCATCCCTTCCCCCGTGTACCAGTGAAGGAAGGCCTTCCTCCTGAACATCACCGTGAACTGCTCCGACACCCGCCGGAACATCTCCTGGATCGACGTCGAGTTCCCCACGAACGTCGACGACATCGCCAGCCCCGTCGGCGGGATGTCGCACACGCTCGACTTCACGTTGTTTGGGATCCACTCCACGAAGTAGGACGAGTTCTTGTTCTGCACGTTGATCATCTGCTCGTCCACCTCCTTCGTGCTCATCTTCCCCCGGAACATCGCCGACGCTGTCAGGTACCGCCCGTGCCGCGGATCGGCGGCGCACATCATGTTCTTCGCGTCCCACATCTGCTGCGTCAGCTCCGGGATCGTCAACGCCCGGTACTGCTGCGACCCGCGGGAGGTCAGCGGGGCGAACCCCACCATGAAGAAGTGCAGCCGCGGGAATGGGATCAGGTTCACGGCGAGCTTGCGGAGGTCGGAGTTGAGCTGCCCCGGGAAGCGGAGGCAGCAGGTCACTCCGCTCATCGTTGTGGATATCAGGTGGTTCAGATCGCCGACTGCAGGAAAACAAAGCAGGTCAAGTGTTTGTGATAATGCCTCGATGAAGTTCTTCATATATAAAACTTACAGCTTGGATTAGTGAGCTTGAGCGTGCGGAAGCAGATGTCGTAGAGAGCTTCGTTGTCGAGCACCATACACTCGTCGGCGTTCTCGACCAGCTGGTGGACGGAGAGGGTGGCGTTGTAAGGCTCAACCACCGTGTCGGAGACCTTGGGTGAAGGGAAGACAGAGAATGTCATCATCATCCGGTCAGGATACTCTTCCCTGATCTTGGAAATCAGCAGAGTCCCCATCCCCGATCCCGTCCCTCCTCCCAGTGAATGGCATATCTGAAACCCTGCCATCATCAAAACCACATCAACATCACACAAAGAAAAAAAATAATGAAAGCCATACCTTGCAGGCAGTCGCAGTTCTCTGCTTCTTTACGGACAACATCAAGAACAGAGTCAATCAGCTCAGCTCCCTCAGTGTAATGACCCTTAGCCCAATTATTGCCAGCCCCATTCTGTCCGAAAACAAAGTTATCCGGCCGGAAAATCTTGCCGTAAGGACCAGTCCTGAGGCTGTCCATGGTCCCGGGTTCGAGGTCCATCAACACGGCTCGAGGGACATACCTCCCTCCACTAGCCTCATTGTAGTACACATTCACCCTCTCCAGCTGCACCCTCGAAGTTCCCACGTAGTTCCCCACCTCATTGATGCCGTGCTCATCACACACAACTTCCCAAAACTTGCCACCAATTTGGTTCCCACATTGCCCTGCTTGAATGTGAAGAATTTCTCTCATTTTTCTTTTTTATCTTCTTCAAACTAAGCAAGCTGATGAGAAAGATTGAAGTGGAGAGAGCAAGCAGTGCTGGTTTTTGTAGTGAGGATTATGGTATGTGTGACTGATCAGAGTTGATATATATTTTATTTTTTATTTGGGAAGAGATAAGAATAATTGATGGTTACAACTTACATTTAATAATTTCATGTGGGCTTGTTTTTCAGCCACCATGTCAAAGCTCAACAGGAATTTCTGAGCTGGATTGGAAAGGAGACAAGGCAACTAACTGCCCTCATCTCTCATGTGCGCTGCATAAAATTCCAAATATCTCATCTCTCTCTTCTTTTGTAAATCCCATTAATCACCTTGTCCCAAAACATAAATAAATCATCCCCATTTATGGCTCCCACCATTTTCAAGATAATTTGTTTGGTTCCAGTCTCCATTCAATGTTCTGTTTCACCATCACCGACTATGAAATCTTGATGTGATTATTTGGAGGATGTGTAAGATTGTTGTGTGATTAATCTCAGTTTGGTGGTAATTAGTGTTTCTTAATGATAAAGAATGAGTTTAAACATAATAATCGTCGGTTGCCAACTTGGCATCTTCATTGAGAAGTGAGGGTGGGAAGCTTCAATTATTGAAGCAAGGACTGTCGATTCATATATCTCTATTTTTATTGCAAATTTCTCCCTCATTTCCAGCTTGTTACACTACCTCATGATTTGGGATCCAATGTCGAAAGATTTTCATTTTTGACTCAAAAAATCTTGAAGGTTTCATTGCTTCTCTCTTATTAGGGAAAGTCCACCTAAAAGAGTTGATGGGATTTAAATTTGTTTTATGTTTTTCGGGAAAAGAAAAAGAAGATTATAGTTACTTGTCAAAAGTCGGGAACGATGTAAATCTAAAGATATTTGATAAGATTTAAATTTACACTAATTTATCACTCCATTAGTAGGCCAACCTAAGAAGGCTTGTTCTTGATTTATGATTTGAGCTAATTGCTTTTTGTTTTTGATTTATGAATTTTAGGTTCTTTTTTGGATTAAGTGATTAGTCAAACTGTTCATTGATTTAAATTTGCAGGCATAACTGTGTAGCAAACATCATGAATACTTCGAAAAAATATCGTGAACATTCATTCATCCTTTTTATTTGATTCATATTATTATTTTAGTGCGTTTTAATTATATTATCCATTTTTTATGTCTAGTATTGTCATTCATGGTAACTTTCAAATATACCTTTGAATAATCTTGAAAATAAAATATAATTAATTAGTTGGTCTCCTGAGAGACGGTCTCACCATTTTTTTATTATGAGACAGACTTTAATACATTATTTCAATAAGTTAAATACATCATTTTATTTTAAAAAATTACATTATTTGCAACAAAGAAATACATCATTTGCAATAAAGAAACACAACATTTCATTAAATTCGTCTCACAATAAAAATGGTGAGACATTATTTACAATAAAGAAACACATCATTTCATTAAATTCGTCTCACAATAAAAATGATGAGACCGTCTCATCTGAGAATTTGCCATAATTAATTAGTCAAAATTAAGAAAAGTTAGAAGATTAAAAGCAATATTATGAAAAAGCTATCAATTAAAGAAAAATGAGAAAAAATGTTTTTATTAAATAAGAGTAATGTTGTAAGTTTGTTTCAATATATAGTTATCTTAAATTATTTTTTACCAACATGCAAGATTAAATAAGACCATATAATCCAGACAGAGAGCAATAGTTTTTAAAAAAAAATGATTTATAAGCTATCTTAAAACATTATTTTATAATAAGAATACTTAAACACTAAATTTAAAATATGAGAATACTAAAATAAATATTATAAAATGAAGAGATTAGTTATTTTTCACATTTTTTTACTAAGAATATGTCAAGCTGGAAGTTTGTTTGGTATCATTTTTTTTAAAATAATCTTTTTAAATAATTAGGACGGAAGGAATATAAACCAAACTGTAATCTTGAAAAGATGTAGCATTGAGACATTAACTAAAATTATAGTTAAATTCAAACGATATTTTTTAAAGTAAGTTTATTATATATTATTAGGCTTAAATCAGGTTGGGCTGAGTCAAACCTGACCCAATACGATTAACGATAGTTTAGACGCGAAGGCCCACCATCAGAAAGAGGTCCTGGCCAGAGGTCATACAGCCCCCAACAGGCCACATGCAAGACCACGAACTTCAAGCAAGGTTCTGCTCTTGAAGCACACGACCCAGAACCACAGAACTATGGTCCACAACCTACATGTAAGACTGAGGAGGTAAGTGTTAGGCCGCGCATAACTCGTAGGATCATTGAAGACTTAATCCTAACCGCCCCCAAAGGAATCGAAATTAACTCCGGGTTCCTTGCATAACATGTTGGGGAGAAGTCGAACAGATAAAGATCCTGCCGTGGATAACTCGGAGCGCCATCAGGGAATCCTAGTTAAACAACTTCCGAAAAGGACGCAGTTGCCAACCTCCAACCATGACCTCTGAGAAAATCAGAACTACCTCCTGAATCTTCTAGGATTGTAACGTCTCCTCTTAAACTATAAACGAGGAACCGATAGGCCATTTTTGGCATGATTTTCCCTTTATTATGCTTGTATTCTTTGAATTTCAATACACACATTAATTTTCATCATCCAATCGTGTTACATTACTGTTCTTTGGTTATTTTCTTCTTGACTTCTTACAAGTTTTGAGGATCTCTATTTCATCAAAAAACGAACCTCAATAATTTGGCATCCACTTGGGGCCATTAGAACGATAATTAAATCTGTTTTGTAGGAAATAGCCAAAGAATAGGTTCCAGCAGGAAGCTCGAGTATCGAAAGCTCGCCGACCAGGAGGGTGGAGACAGTAGAAAATAGGGCAACAACCCTCTAGGATCTTCTCAGCAGGATGGAGCAGGCTAGAGCACCTCGAATGGCGCATAGCTTCCCCCCTCCACCAGTGTCATCAAAGGATGACCCGAATGTATCACGACTAATGAACCAAATGAGGGATGCACAAAAGGAACTCGCAAGAATGAACTAGCAAATGGAGGAGATGAAGAGGGCGCATCGTGCGTTGTAAGAGGAGAACCAGCGGCTTTGAGCGGAAAGGTCCCCGATGATGTTACAACCCTGGATTAGGGATTCAGAGTTCCACGTGACGTCCTCCGGTCACCCCTAGGAATCTCAACAGGGACTTTGACCACACCGTGAGTGGCCGTGGTCTGAATCCTCCCCCTAATACTGGAGGAGGGCCCAGGTCTGGGGCTGGTGCCAAAGATGCCCTGACCATCGCGGCAATGGCGATGAGCTTGATCGAAGGGAAGATCAAAAGTCAGATGAGCTATTTCGAATCCCTACTAGCTCGTATTCAAGGAGTGCCGCCTCTAGAGAAGAACATCGCACGAGAGAGTTATGCGGACTCCCCCTTTACTCCCAACATAGCCAATGTCAAGATATCGGCCAGGTTCGTCCCACCGCACTTCATCCCATACGACGGAACCATAGATCCAGAAAACCATATTCCCATTTACAATCAAAAAATGTTCACTGCATCGATACCAACAGACGTGCAGGAGGCTTGCATGTGCAAGAATTTTTGGTCCAACCTTATAGGACCCACCCTGGAATGGTTCGTGAGCCTCCCCCGTAGATCCATATCCACGTTTGCATAACTACACCAACTTTTTCGATGCCAATACACTAGCAGTTGGAAGCTAGAAAATCATCCCGATGAGCTCGATGCCATCATCTAAAAGTGAAGAGCGACCTTGCGCTCATACATTGGGTGCTTCAAGAGGGAGGTAGAAAACATCCTTAACTGCCCACAAACAACCGTGATCGGAGCTTTTCGAAGGGTCTAGATGTGGATTCTGACCTATACAAATAACTAACTTTGTACCCTTGTCAAAACATTGGACGACGCACTCAATAAGGTTGCGGCTTGTATCAAGTGGGAGGAAGACAAACCTTATCGAGTGTCCAAGAAGAAAGCCCTCAAATCAGCAGTTCGTGGGGGAAGGGAAGATAGACACGACCCCCGTGACAGGAAGAAAGCCAGATCATATCCCTACACCCGACCGACATGAGTTAGCGCTCTTTATATACCAGATTACACGTTATTTATCGAGCCATAAACCTAGTCAACAATGTGTTGAAACAAACGCCAGGGGCTGTGAGGTGGCCACCGAAGATGATGATTGACCCTATTATGCGGGACTTAAAGAAGTTATTTGAGTTCCACAACGACCATGGGCATCGGACGGAGGATAGTCGAGCTCTGAGAATCGAGTTCCTTGAGCTGCTAAAGAAGGGAATGCTCATGGAGTACCTCTCCCCCAAGGGAAAGACCTAGACTCATTGGAAGAATACTCCCAACAATAAGAAAGAGGACGACAAGCCACCACCAACCTCCCCAATGATAGGAAAAATGATACACTACATCACTGGAGGCTCGGAGGTCAGTGGCATAAACCAAGCGTCGGTGAAAAGAGCATGATGCACTAGGAACGCTAACAACATACCACGTAAAAACCCAGAACACGAGGTGATAGAATTTACGAGCAAGGAATCGCTGGGATCCATCATCCTCACCACGATGCGCTAGTGATTCGCTCCCAATTTTCAACTGTTGAGTTCGTTGAATCTTGGTGGACAATAGAAGCTTGGAAAATGTATTATTCCTTCAAGCATTCAAAGAAATGGGCATCCCCGAGTCCAAACTGGTAGAAAACATAACCTAGCTAACAGGATTCAGCGGAGAAAAGAGGAACACGCTGGGAGATATGCACCTCCCGGTATACTATGGAGGCGAGAATTTTGACCTACTCTCGTAGGTAGTGGATGCACCCTTAACGTAAAATGCGATCTTGGGAAGACCGTGGCTTCACGAGCTCCAGGTTGTCCCTTCTACATACCATCAGGTGGTAAAATTCCCAACCAGGTGGGGAATTCACACTATACATGGCGAGCAAATGGCCTCGAGAGAATGTTACTACACAAATCTTAAGGCAGTGAACACCATCGAGGAACCAGCAAAGACCTCGCCCTAGAGGACCTTGAGGGGGTCGGTTTGGACAAACAAGATCATACCAAAATGACCTTCATAGGGGCAGAATTATGCCCAGAGTGATGCATGGAACTGCTGCAGATCTTGAGGTCCAAGCAAAATGTGTTCGCATGGTTGCACCGGGACATGACAGACATTGACCCAAAAGTAATAACCCACAAGATGCAGGTAGACCCGCACAAGAAGCCCGTGCAACATTGGCGGCAAAAGTTTGCACCTAAGAAGAAATTGACCGTTAATAAGAAGATTGAAAAGCTCCTGAGCATCGGATCAGTACGTGAAGTAAAGTATCCTACTTGGCTGGCTAACGTCGTGGTCATAAAGAAGAAGAATGGGAAGAACCGCATCTGTATAGACTTCACCAACCTAAATAAAGCATGTCCCAAAGATCCCTATCCACTATCACACATTGATAGCATAGTCAACACAACCGCCAGACACGATCTACTTAGCTTTACGGACGCATTCTCCAGATATAACTAGATCTAAATACACTCTGCAGATCAAGAAAAAATGGTCTTTATGACCAACAAAGGGATTTACTACTACAAGGTGATGCCTTTTGGCCCCAAGGATGCAGGATCCACATACCAGAGACTGAAAAACAAGATGTTCGAGCATCTCATCGGATGAACCATGGAAATGTACATCGACGACATGTTGGTTAAGTCCCTCAAGGCGGAGGACCACGTAGCACACCCACGTGAGGCCTTCGAAGTCCTCGAAAAATATAACATGAAGCTCAACCCCACCAAGTGTGCATTCGGAATATTCTCCGGCAAGTTTCTAGGATATCTAGTGACCAAGAGAGGGATCAAAGTTGATCACCCGCAGATCAAGGCGATCTATCAACTACCTCATCCAAGGAACCCCAAGGAGGTATAGAAGCTTACCGGCAGGCTCGCAGCCCTAAGCAGGTTTGTGGCCAAATACTCTGAAAAGACCCAAGCTTTCTTCCAAACCTTGAAAAAGGGGAAGAAATTCGAGTGGACCAACAAATGCAAAAATGCAATGGTAGAACTGAAGCATTACCTTACCAATCCTTCGGTGTTAGCGAAACCTGAGGATGAAGAGGTCCTCTTGTTGTACATGTCAATCTCGGAGAAAGTTGTAGGGTCGGTCCTCATGAAAGAAATTGACACTTTTCAACATCCAGTCCACTATACCAGCAAGGCTCTGCTAGACCCGTAATCCAAGTACACCACCTTAGAAAAGTTAGCGCTAGCCTTGGTGAACTTGGCCCAGAAGATAAGACCTCACTTCGAGGCACACCTAATCAAGGTCGCAACGACCTATCCCTTGCGGATTGTGTTTTCAAAGCCAACCCATCCAATCGACTGCTCAAATGGGCCGTGGAACTAGGAAGCTATGGCATTGAGTACGAACCAAGGACCGCGATTAAGTCTTAAGTACTGGAAAACTTCGTGGCTGCGTTCACCAGTAACCTTCAAATGCAGGCAGAGCACGAGATAGCAAGTCTCGACCACGAGTCAACAACAGATGAACCTTGGATCTTGAACATAAACAGAGACAATAACATCCACGACAGTGGCACATGCTACACTTCTCTAGCCCCTGGGGCAAGACTTTCCAAAGGTCAATCCACCTGAACTTCAGCACCACCATCAATGATGCTGAATATGAGGTTCTAATAAGAGGAACTGTTAGGTGTTTTATTGTAAATCCCACCTTTAATTTGATGTTTTGATGTGTCAAAACCGAATACCTAAGCTTAGAGTTATTGCTTCTGTAATCCTTGTATATGACTATTGAGTTTTAATAGTTCGATAGGAAGCAACCATCCAAAAACTGAGGAACAATTTTTGAGACTATCGGAACATAATGAGAAAGAAAACTATGATGACAGTTCGAGAGAGCCACAGAAGAATGCGAGAGCATAGCAGTGTAACAAGCAAAAACTGGAACTACATTTCAGAACAGTACAGAGCTTACAAGGACTGAAAACTGAGGACTCAGTTTTCACATTCAAAGGTACAAGAAACTGAAGAGAGAGAGCAGCTCAGTTTCAATACAAGAAATCACATACGTAAGAGAGCACGTGAAAAATGCGGAGCAGAACAGTCGTAAAAAGCCTTGGAATCTCAATGATAAGGAGCAACGATTGAGGCAATTGTGACTGGAGTTTAAAGTTGTCGAGCTTGACACGTCAAATACAAACTGTCTCAGAGAAAGGACAGTTGTATGCAGAAAAGGCGGAGGAGCAGGTCTGCTTTTCAGAAAAGTCATGACCGCTGATTGGACGACGACTATCTTGTCTCTACCGGCTATTTTTCAAACACACGCTTATAAATAGCAGAAGAAGTAGAGAAAAAAACATCCAAGCATCAAAATTATTATTGTTACTCTGCCGAAATTAAAGCTCGAAGCATTCAAAGCTCTCATTCTACGGCATTAACTCCGTTGTTCATTTATTGAACACGAGGTTTAACTGCTCAAGGAATCTCCATAGATTCACCGTGTGACCCACCTGGTACACGAGGTTTAAGTCATCTGACTTATTCTTTAATCTTGGTGTTCTTACTTTTCAAGTAAGAACACAACAGGCTATCTATCTGTGAGAGAATAGGTTATTACGGGTGTTCGCCAAACTGTTGTGTTCTGGGAAGAACTAAACCATCCACTCACCGGAGAAGGAGATGGGAGGTGTGTCCTCAATCCATTTCTGATGACTGCCAGTCCATAGAGAAGACGCAGAGCCTTCGACGGACTAAAGAAGGAGTGAAGAGCATCTAGCTGGCAGAGTGATCCAGTCTGCTACGAATGGAGGCTTTTGTGGTGGTTCGCTATAGATCGTGAGGAGTGTATTCTTTACTTCCTTAGTGAATTTCTGGATTAATTTCCGAAGAGTGGACGTAGGACTTAAGGATCCGAACCACTATAATATTGTGTGCCTTTTACAGTTTTCATTTACTTTCTGCTTTACTTAGTTTAAAACTGTGTCTTTACAACCTTCAACACTTCTCTAAAGTGTTGAAGCGTACATCTGAAAATTGAGCACTTAAACTGCTCGACTATCACAGTTTTTCATAAATCTAAATGAACAAACCGAGCTCAGTTTTGAGAGTGCAACCGCTTGTAATACTTCCATTGCACGTTAATCATAACTCTGATCTAGGACCAACAAGTGGTATCAGAGCAGGTCGGTCTTTCTAGACTGCCCTGTTTTGAGTCGCTTAGGACCAGATCCATATTTTTCTTGCGCTCTTACTTTTCTATGTCTGTTTAGTGAGCAGAATATTCAGGATGATGAACTTTCCAAGTCTTCCAAAGTACAACCCTGATAAGTTTGAAGCATGGAAAAAGAGATCCCTCGTTCTACTGAAGAGCCAACATCTAGAAATGGAAGAAGTGTTGATAGTAGGCCCGTTGAAGCTTCAAAAAGTCAACACTCAGATTGGAGCTCGAACTGGAGGAAATGATCAAGCACCACAACCTCAGATAATAGATAAGCCTCCAGAAGAATGGATGCTCGAGGACAAGAAATGAGCTCAGCTTGATCCAATTGTTCAAGAGATACTCCTACAATCGCTGCAAGATCCCGTCATGGAGGAAGATTCCGGACAGACCAACAATGCAAAGGAGTTGTGGGACTGGATTATCGAGCTCACAAAGGAAACTGAAGCAATGAAGCGTAACAAAAAGCAGGTCGTCATTGACAAATATGAATCCTTCCAGATGCTACCTGGAGAATCAATCAAATCAATGGAAGCGAGATTCAGTGCCATTGTCAGCGAGATGAAGAACCTTGGAAGAGAAGAGAGTGTGGCTGACATGAACGCCAAAATTCTCTCAAGAATGCCCAAGGAGGATTGGTTCGTCAAAACTACCAGTTTAAAGGCTATGGATCTCTCGAAGATGACTACAAAAGATCTGTTCGCCAAACTTCAGGCCCATGAATGGGACATCCAGATGGTGAACAAGAATGAAGCTGCCGGATCCCCATACCCAACACCAAATGATGACATCGCACTCTTTGTAAAGAGGGAGTTTCAAAGACGTCAGAAGAAGCCAGTTCAGTTTGACAGAATTGCCCATCAGTCAGTTCTAGCAAAGGCCACCTCCACGACAATTTCGAAGAAAGAAACTGATCAGACAGTTTCCACAAAAGAAACTGAGCAAATAATTGCCCAACTTGAGGAACAAATGAGAAACCTGGCCGTACTTCTCGAGAAGGCCAAAGCCAAAGGAAAAGGAGCTCAGACAAGTGAGCAAAGGTTTACAAAGAGAGAGCCGCGCACGTGCTTAGAATGCAACTCTCTAGATCACCTGAAATATTAATGTCCTCTGGTCTCTCAAGAGGAGAGAGATAGACTGAGGAAGCTATTTGAGAGAAGAGCTTCAAAGGCTATGGCGAAGGCGTTGCTATCTAGAACTGAAGTGCCGAACATTCCAGATTATGATGATGGCTACTACACTTCAGAAGATGAGGATGATGAAGAAGCACTTCTAGCCTACATGAAAACACTCGATGGAGACGTCACTGATGATGAGGTCGACCAGTCACCCAACGAAATTGTGGTAACAACTCATCTACCTCTACACTTAGCATCTTCATTTGATGAAGAGAGCCCTGAACCTTGCTGTTCAAGTTCAGAGGATATTACTCTCGATGTTATCGTGAAAGAAATCAAAAAATTTATTTAGACTAAAGATGTCTTAATTATTGAAAATGCCTCACTGAAATTAGAAATTTCAATTTTGACCGATGAATTCGTAAGACGAGGTCACTCAGTGAGGAACTTGAAAATCTCAAGGAAGAACACTCCAAGCTTTTAAAGGATTTTGAAAAGGTTTCTAATGAGTGTGAGTCCTTGAAGAATATTGAGCCTATTGAGTGTGATTGTTCTTTTAAAAAGAGCTCAAGAAAACTGAAAGAGATTTTAAATACTCAAAAACCACCGTCTGACAAGCACGGGTTTGGTTACTGTGGAGAAAATTTGAGAGTACATGCATCTAATTCTAGAACTGATAAGAAGTTTTTCGGCTTTGTCAAAGAAAAATTCAGTTCTAATGATGTGTTGGAAGAAAGTAGAGTCATACAAAAGGATGAGACCAAATATTGGTAAAAAACTGACTCTAAGCAGATACCTCGACAAAGAGTGCAGACAATTCGAAAATTGTATAAACCAACTGTCGAGAGAATACCTGATCTTCCTTCGAGATTGGACAAGCATCATGTTCCATATTTGAGGAGTCCAGTTTCGACATCAAGAACGACTGAGCAACATGTAAATGCTGCTAGGAAGTCAGTTCGACAACCAGATAGATATCCGAGGAGTTATTACCAAACTCAGCTTTGGTATAACACTATTCTGAATAGGAGGAACACCTATTCGAGGCCTGAGTCAGAGCATTGTTATTTGCTAAGAACTAGGAAGGCTAACCAACCTAGAACATTTTCTCGAGACTCTTTTAGGAACAACAATGTCAAAAAGAGTTCACACACCACAATCTTCTCTCACATGCATCCAAATAGCATATATTATTTAAGGAGAAAGGTTAATCAATCATCGAAGAATGACTAAGTTTCACGAGATGTGAAAGTGAAACAAATCTGAATACCGAAAGGGTGGATCCAGAAAACTGACTCCACAGGACCCCAAAAGATACGGGGACCTAAATGGTAATATTTTCTGTCTTGCAGGTGCACACACCCAAGTCAAAGAACAAAGAAAGAATATGGATAGTCGATAGCGGGTGTTCAACTCACATGACTGGAGAACGAGAACTGCTCACAAATTATACAATGTGTAAAGGACCATCAGTTACGTCTGGTGACAATCTCAAAGGGGAAGTTATTGGAAAAGGATGCGTGAAAAGAAATGGGATAATCATCAAGACCGTGCCCTTGGTCACCAGCCTGAAGCACAACCTTCTAAGCATCAGCTAGTTGAGCGAAAGTGGGTACATAGTCAGTTTTGAAGAATTAGGATGCCACGTCATAGATATAAAGACCAATAAGATCAAGATCAGAGGCATCAGGAAAGGAGGTATTTACATAGTAGATCGGTCAAGTGGAGAAGAAGGAACCTGCCTCATAGCACACAACTCAACCGATAGAGTAAACTGGATATGACATAAACGACTGAGCCATCTAAAATTCAATTCAATTCGACATCTGGTGAAGCACAACCTAGTTGAAGGACTGCCACGAAAGATATTACAAAAGGAAGGAGTATGTAAAGCATGCCAGTTCGGAAAACAGAAGAGAGCTCCTTTCAAGAGTAGGCCGATAATTGCCAGCTCAGAATGGATCTTAGAACTACTGCATATGAATTTGTTTGGTCCAATCACTCCACCCACGATTGGAGGAAGGAAGTACACCTTAGTAATTGTTGATGACTACTCTAGATACACGTGGGTGATCCTGCTCAAATCGAAGGATGAAGTGAAGATTCAATTGCCAGAACTGATTACCCGCATCCAGAATGATAAAGTGGTGACAATCAAGAGAATCAGGTCCGATAATGGAACGGAGTTTTGCAATGGGCCATTCATGGATTTTTGCGCAGAAATTGGAATTATGCACGAGAAATCCACACCAAGAACTCCACAACAGAATGGCCTCGCTGAGAGAAGAAATATAACACTCAAGGAAGCAGTGAGGACCATATTAGCTGAGACCGACCTTGGAAAAAGATTTTGGGGAGAAGCCTTGAAGACATCTTGCTACACTCAGAATCGAAGTGCATTCAACACGCGGCTGCACAAGACTCCGTACAAAGTTTATCACGGTTGTAAACCTTCTTTAGCACATCTTCGTGCTTTCAGTTCACCATGTTATATTCACAATAACGGGAAGTCCAAATTGGATACCTTTAGTCCTAAGGCTGATGAAGGTGTGTTCCTTGGCTATGGACACCCATCATGCAAGGGATATAGGGTATTCAATAGGGCTACCCAACTTGTGGAGATAACATGTCATGTTCTTTCTGATGAAGCTATTCTAGTGCACAGGACACTTCAAGAGCTGGGTCTGGAACATCATGAGATCAAGGATGTCGCTGAGGAACCTAAAATTGATCTTGATCAAAATAAAACAGTTCCTCTGATTAGATCTATGATTGATGATTCTGAGACGCCACTTGCCTCGACTGAACCGCAAACAGTTGAGAAGGCCGACGATGCCAATGTCATTGCTGAGGCCTCAAGATATACACAAGATGATAGTCAAACTGAAAAGAAGCCATCGGAAACTGGTGCAACCATTAGGGAAGTTGAATAGCTTGAAGCTAATGATGACAACCTTGAGGGAGCTGAAGAAACAGTTCTTGCTGATCAACCAGTGGATAGGGAGATCCCAGTTCCAGAACAAAAAGAAGGATCATCCAGTCAGAATCAAGAAGTTTTATATTATCAAGAAACTTCAACAGCTCAACCCAAATCTTCAGAAGCCCCCGTTGAAGTCCAACCTGTGAAGAAGCCTAGTTGGTTAAAAGACCATCCGATATAAGCTGTTCTGGATGATGTCGGAAATCCAGTTCACACGAGACAAGGCAGTGCTTTGATGTCATGCTTCATATCCCAGATTGAACCAATGAAAATTGGAGAAGCTCTTCAATCAGCGGATTGGATCAATGCGATGCAAGAGGTATTAGGAGAACCTGCGCGCAACAATGTATGGCATTTGGTGGACAGACCAATGCACCAATCCGTGATCGGCACTAAATGGGTCTTCAAAAATAAGGGAGACGAGACCAGCACCATCATAAGAAATAAAGCAAGATTGGTTGCCAAGGGATATGCTCTATGTTAAGGAGTTGATTTTGATGAGACTTTCGCCCCAGTTGCTAGACTGGAGGCCATTCGGCTATTCTTGGCATATGCAGCCTATCACGACTTCACAATTCTTCAAATTGATGTAAAGAGTGCTTTTCTCAATGGCGAACTGAAGGAAGAAGTCTACGTCGAACAACCCTTAGGTTTCAAGCAAGGAAATCAAGTCTACAAACTGAGGAAAGCATTGTATGGATTGTAGCAAGCACCTAGAGCTTGGTATGAGACGCTATCTTAGTTTTTGCTCAAGAATGTTTTCGAGAAGGGGACGATAGATAGGACGCTGTTCAAGATAAAAGATGGAGAAAACATCTTGTTAGTCCAAATTTATGTAGACGACATCATCTTCGGAAGCAAGAACACAATTCTTTGTGAGAAGTTTGCCCAACTGATGCAAAACAAGTTTCAGATAAGTATGATGGGCAAAATAACGTATTTCTTGGGTCTACAAGTGGATCAATCAGCTGGAGGGATTTTCATCAGCTAGAAGAAATACACTCAAGATTTGATCAACAAATATTGTCCTGATAAAACCAAGTCATTAAGAATTCTGATGAGCACCAGTTCTCAGATCACTCTCGATGAAGAAGGAGAACCAATTGACCCAAACGCTTATCAAGGGATCATTGGATCTTTGCTATACCTAATTGCCAGCAGACCCAACATATCGTATTCAATAGGTGTTTGTGCAAGATTCCAGGCGAATCTAAAGGATATTTGAAGAAGGCTGAATCACTAGGTATTTTGTATCCCAAAACTGATGGAACCATGCTAAATGGATTCTCGGATTCAGATTTTGGAGGCTGCAGAATTGATCGGAAGAGCACAAGCGAAACTTATCAATTTCTTGGTCACAAACTGATCAGTTGGTTCAACAAGAAGTAACATTCGATTGTCACGTCAACTACAGAAGCCGAATATGTTGCTGCCGCTAGTTGCTGTGCTCAGATACTCTGGATAAAACAATAGCTAAAAGATTATGGAATAGAAACTGGTTGTGTACCGATACATTGCGATAACAACAATGGTATTTGCATTTCGAAGAATCCAATTCTACATTCCCAAACGAAGCACATCGATGTTCATCATTATTTCATCCGAGATCATGTGGAGAAAGGAGATATCTCGGTGGAATATATAAGGACGGAGGACCAGTTGGCGGATATTTTCACCAAACCGCTACCTGAGGCTCGATTCAAAGAGCTATGCATCAAACTAGATCTTCTAGAGTTTGATGAAATCTCTAAGGAAAGAGATTAGAAACTGTGCTGTGAAAATTGGATGACGTGTACAGTTAGACAGTTTTGAGCCATAAGAATTTTATTCAATGCTGAAGATAGAGTCGTGCGACAGCTGAGTGGAATATAAAGTCAAGTGAGTTTTGAAGATCAGCTCAGTTCAGTCGTACATGTGTCAAGATTGGAAACTGGAAGATACGTCTTCATTCAGTTAATTCGGGAAAGTATATTACAACAACATGAAAAGAAAATGATGACTACATAGTGAGATCTTAAAAATTTCAACCGCTCAATCAAGGATGTGGGCGACGCTTTGAAGGGAAGTAGTCGGAGTCACAAATAGTAGACCAACCCTGGATAAGAGACGGTATCTCTAGCTCAAAAAGCCTGCTCATTTGCATTCCATAGGGAATGGGGACAGCAGGGAGATGCTGAAGGGCGTACTTCACTCGGTCAAATACAAACGAAGCCCAATCAACTTCCTCATCATCCACGAAGGCCATCATAGCCTTCCAAACTGGCGGTGAAAAGTCTATATAGTCCATTGGGTTATCGACAACCAGATGATTGACGACATCATAAGTCAGACGATAACGAGGCACAAGCAACCTTGATGAGGCTGTCGGATGGAAACTGACATCTCCATCCCTCCATCCTTGCCAAGCGGACCATTCGGGTGACGATTCATCATTGCGATAACACATGACCGGCGTACCACCTCGCGGGGGTTCAAAAATGGAAGAGAATGACTCAACAAACCAGCAAATTTGATGGCCACCAAAGTTGCCAAAAATTTCATTTTCCCTTGAAATGTAGCAAGTGTCGGCAAAGTTCTTCAGAACATCCTCCTGAAAGGTAAAAGGTCTTCTGGACACAAATGTATCCAGAAAATTCACCCTCAGACCCATCAGAACCGGGTCAGAGACCCGTGGGTTTCCCCAATTACGGCTTATCAAGCCACCTTAATTGAAAATCCTATTTCACTCAATGATGATTTCTGCTGGAGAAGACATGGAGATATATGAAGGAGAGGATATATTATCTCTCGAAGATCTGGAAAACATTGTTTTGGATGGATACTCAATGCTCTGAGGAAGAAGTATTTATGGAGAAAATTGTGTGTTGATTCAAAAGGATATCTATCAAATTAAATGAGAGACACGACGTTCCAAAAAGGGCACAACGCTCCAAGACTCAGATTCAGAATCTGAAAAGTCAACATAAATGATTGACAACTGACGTGAGCCAATATGGAAGAGACAAGTGTTCAAGAGATCAGATGAAACCAGTGTATGTCTGTGAACAAACATTTATGAACGTACGAATGCTCAGTTAAAGCAGATACGCATAAGAATGGAAGATACGAGAGACAGATAGTGAACTGTTCATTGATAAGGAAGATGTATACACAATTCATACAAAAAGGGTAGAACAAAATAAAAAATTACATCAGTTCATTTTTTTTGGAAACAATCAGCATATCGGAGACAACCAACAGTTAGAGGCAGATGGTAGAAGGAAGCTGTTTGGAAAGCGGTCAACACAGTCTCGAAGGGTAGTAGTCAATTGGCTCCAGGCGCGAACCTGACGTACCCTCAACGAAGAAAGAGATCCATTTTTCAAGGAGCCAGCTTAATTGCATACCATATGGAATGGGATCATCCAGCAAGTTTTACTGGACGTCTTAAGACGATCGAAGATGAAAGCAGCCCAGTCGACCTCAGCCTGATCCTCAAAAGCCATCATCGCTCTCCAGACAGGTGGCAAGAAGTTAGTCTGCAGAAGAGGATTGCAAAGCACCAGCTCATTTATGATGTCAAAGGAAACCTGATATCGAGGCTGAAGGAATCCACATGGTGCTGTTGGATCAAAACTGCTGTCATTACCCCTTCATTCCCACCAAACCAACCATTCAGGAGCCGTTTCATCTATTCAGTAATGCATAACAGGTATCCCACAGTGAGGCAGCTGGAACTATTGTGCCAAGAAGTCTGCTGACAGGTGGAACTCTACTCCGTTGAGGTTGAAGAAGATTTCATCTTCAGAAATAATAGAGTTATATGCAATTACCTTGAGTAGATCCTTATGAAAGGCAACAGGTTAAACGGACAGGAAGCGATCCAGCCCATTGGACTCCTGGTTTTTGATGGTTTCGTAGTAGACATTCGGAAATCTCCAGTATTCAGCATAAAGCTTCCGACGATTGAAGATCTTATTCCTGGTGATTGTGATCCTACCCACATCCTCTACGATGTCAACTGGAGCAGCCATTTTTGACAAGAATGTTAGAAATCAAGGAAGGAAAGGAGTTGTTGAGATGTTGATTTCTACCTCGTTAAAGGAGCATTTATAGAGAGACAAAAGGGATTAAGTTGCAAATTTAATGCTCAACTACCGTGTCAAGTCAATCATTAATGGAGATAGCCAATAGGTCAGAAGGCTAAGCGTTTAGAGTAAATAAATGGTTGAGTTAACGTCATATGTTTCCCACATCGCATTAAAGAAGAATGGAGTTCAAAAGCAGAGCAGCTATAAAACCGGATGAAGAAACTGCCAGGATAACAGTTTATTGAGGGAGTACAACAGTTGTAAACTGGAAGTAGTATGCAGTTCAGCAAAGGAAGACAGTTGCAAACTGTATCAAACAGCTTGTTGAAACTGAGGAAGAAGGAAACTGATTAAAGTCAAAGGGCGCGCGTTTTTGAATTGATTGAAATGATCGGCTGCACGATGCATTAAATGCTAGCAGCACAATGATATATTACACGGAGCCACGTCGACACACCAGTGCATGTCTCGAACGCCACAACAGAATGGCAACAGGCACCACATACGTCAGTGTTCCAGAGAACCGTTGATCGGATATATTGCTATTCATCTCAGCCGTGGATCCAGCAAATCCTAACCCCTCTTTAAACCCTACCGATCGCAATCAATCTCATTATTCACTCTCTGCAAAATTCTTCCAAAAGCAGAAGTGTTCATCAATCGGTGAAGCTCTTATTCATCTAAATTTTCTTCTCAATCGCAATGGGCAAAAAGAAGAATGCTCAGAAAGGCAAAAGATCCAGCACTTCCGAAAATCCTGAACTATATACAGTAACAGAGAACACATCACATGCCAATCTAGCCCAAATCAGCCGAGATGTTGTTCTATCCCACGGAGTTCAGAAGAAGTATTTGAGGGCAGGGCAAGGCCGTCATCAAAGAAAAGATTCTAAATTGGTGTGCCATCAGTTCAATCTTGTCAGATGAAGGAATTGTTCGTGAACTGGTAGAAAAATTGACGAAATAAAAGTTGATGCAATTTTTGATGCCATCTCCCAGGTGATTCAAGCCCCATCGGGTAGCTGAATTCTATTCGAACGCTATATTCATCAAGAATGAGAAATTTTTCAAGACGAGAGTCAAGAAAAGAGACATTGTTGTTAGTCCTGATGTTCTCGCTCAACATCTGCACCTACCCATATTTGATGTCCAGATTGCCAGTTATTTGGGAGGAGATGATGCAGAGATGGAGAGGCGCTGGAATGAGTGGAAGAGAGAAGATTACAGAGGAACCTTCAAAGCGGCAACAAAAGTTACTCAATTAAAGCCCTTCTATAAGGTTCTCAGCGAGATAGCTCTTCGCATGATATATTGTGGGTCTGAATCATTCTCAGAACTGAGTCACCCGAAGTATGCTCTGATGATGGTTCTAGATGACTGTCCAGGGGGAAACTGGGCTGAGTATATCTTCTATCAACTACTGGAGAATGCGAAGAAGAACCGCACCATTGAAGAATAAGGGAAACTCTCTTCAAGTGTCGGTTTTGGATTGAAGGTTAGCTATCTGATCAAGCGGATACTCAGTCTTCGACAGGAGGGAGAAGACCTTGTACCCTCAGATTTCATCCCACCAAAAGACCCAGTCTACATCACAATTCCAAGTGAAGGTGGAGACGATGGCGGTAATGATGGTAACAATGGCAATGATGATGATGATGATGGTATTGGTGATAATATAGAAGATGTGAGCTTCAGAACAATGACCGTGGATATCATTATGGAAGCTGATCTTGCCGTCATTCCACCAGTTCAAACTGGAGAAGATACACAGAAGACGAAGAGAACTGGCACCTCAGGTCCAGTCAGGAAAACCAAAGAAAAGGGTACTACCTCTTCAAGTTCAAGCAAAGAAATATG
Organism: Plectranthus barbatus; assembly: GCA_026898455.1. Classification (NCBI taxonomy): domain Eukaryota; kingdom Viridiplantae; phylum Streptophyta; class Magnoliopsida; order Lamiales; family Lamiaceae; genus Plectranthus; species Plectranthus barbatus. The sequence goes on from JAPKLW010002543.1 coordinate 27,988, forward strand.
ATTATGGAATAGACTGTTGACGAGCCGCAAAAGAGAACGAGGAGGCACCAACAACAACTAGAGACTATTCTCGAAGAAGAAATGCACTGCCTTGATAAGGGCAAGGAAACTGTTAGCAAGACAAGCCAAACCAGGAGGATGACAGCTCAAAAGAAGCTTATTTTCAATGAATCCCCTGAAGGAGTTAGCCAAACCTCCCAACCGCAAGAGCCGTTTATGAATCCAGACATCATGTCTGAGGAAGCGTTTGAGCATGTGCAGCTCAAAGCTCTTAATCTTCAGTGAGCTAAGGAACAACCATATTTTGAAGAGATGCATTGTAGCTCATCCGATTTGGAGAAGACCACATCTCAAAGGTCAGCTTCTCATGAAGATAGTCATACAACCTCCGACTTAAGTGAAGATGAGGTCTCTACCCATGTCAAGGAGAAAGGAGAGGCACCTCTCTGGGATTTAGGGGGAACTGCTTTTGATGATGATCATGCTGAAGCTACCGATTAAGACAAAACAGAGATGCTTCTGGAAAACATTTGCAGAAGAATGGCTGAATACCAAGATGCTCTGAACGAGTTACATCGTACACAAATTAGAGCAGCCTTCCATGCAAAAGAGTATAAGATGTTTATCACTCAACTGAAGGAAGAAGAAGCCCAAGAGCTGGAAAGATTGAGGGAGGAAGCAGAGGAAAGATAGAGGAAAGAAGAAGAAGCCTTTGCCAGAGCAATCCTACTCTCTGTCATGCTCACGGCTAAAGAATCACCAGCCGAACAGGCTAAAGAAGAAGCAGAAGCAGCCGAGAAGGCCTGACTTGAAGCAACAGCTACTAAGAAAGCAAGACAAGAAGCTGAAGCCGCTGAGAAAGAAAGGTTAGAGGCAGAAGCTGCAGCCGCCGAGCAGGTGAGACCTAAGGCCGAGGCAGCTGAGAAGGCCAGGCTAGAGGCAGAGACGGCTGAAAAGGCGAGGCTGGAAGCTGAAGCACTAGCAACAGAGCAAGCCCGACTAAAGGCAGAAGAAGCAGCAGGAGCTGCTGAAGCAAAGAGAATGGAAGAAGAGACAAATGTTGAAAGAGCAAGAACAGAAAAGGAGGCAGAAACTGCAAGGCTACGAGCAGAAGAAGAAGCAACCGCATTTGCTCATCAACATTTGGAGATATCCACTACTACATCTCAGAGCTAAACAGGCGGAGACTCAAGGGCACTCACTGATAAGTTAGGATTTTCACCAACTTATCTGGTTGTTCTTTGACTGAATGTGTGGTGTAAAGATCGTTTTTGTACTAGTTTTCGTGCATGAATTGGCTTTTGTGCTCGTAATGTTGTGTTTGATGAATCATGCAGAGTTTTGGCCATAAACAGAGAAGAGTTGGATTTCCAGTTTCAGGTCCACGTCGATCGATGAGGATGTCTCGTTGATCGACAAGGAGAATGAAGGAGGAGCGATCGACGAAGGAAGAAAAGAGAAGATCGACGGAGGCAGCATCCACGTCGATCGACGCCATAGAGCATCGATCGACGAAGGCATTTCACCGGCGTCGATCGACGCCAATCTCCCACGATCGACGCGAAGTCGGGAATCCTAGTCTGCATCTGTTTTGGAGATAAAGCCATATCTTCACCTAGATTTTGTATGATACATTCTACACTATTATAAAAAGCCATATAGAATTCGTTTTTTTTAGAGAGAGAGAGACGATAGATTACTTACCAGAATTTAGCATTGAAGATTAATTAGAGTTTCTCAAGGTTTTTGAAGTTTATGTTTGAAGACAGAGTTCTGTAGGATTATTTTTGAATTCTGATTTTTATGCAATTCAGGTTTTATTCTTCTATGATGAATATTATTTTGAATATGTGTAACTAATCTCTTCCTCAGATTCTAGGGTTTCGAATTATCAATGTATACATGTTTGATTAATTGAATTATTTTCCCTTTCCCTTCGTAGTTTGTGATATCTGTGCTTATTCATAATCTTGATTTGTTGGCCACATCTTAGGATTAACTAGTTGATTACTTGAGACGTAACTGTAATAGTTTTCAATCGAAAGAGATTTTCACAATATAATCTGATTTCATGTCGTAACTGAAGGAGATTGATTGTAGGAATAAAACTGTAGATCTTTGGAGTTAATTAATTTATCTTGAGACCGAGCGGAGATAGGTAATTGATTAATCTACTTTACGAATTGTCCAACAAAGAAGTTCGTAATACTTTTCTGATGTTTCACTATGAAGAGGAATTAAAATTGGGAAATAATCAATTTATTCATCCATGTCATACTTGATAAGGAGATATTCCTGGAATCTGTAATTCTCATAACTGTTTTCAATCAAAGTATTTTAATTTCCTGTTTAAGTTTCATTAGTGAGTATTGCGATTTTCAAAACAACCAAAACTTTTCAATTGATTTTCCTAACCAGTATTTTGAGAACTTATGATTTAGTACTTAAGGTTTTTCGTTGCTTCATTCCCTGAGGGATCGATAATTTTCATTTGCCGCTATATTATTAGCTTTGCTAAGTCGCTTGTTAAATAATTTAGCGATCACTCACTATCACTGAAAGACCTTTGTCTCCAAATCCATTGTTAGTAGCAGCTCCTACTCTCACCCTTAGTGCAGTAAATGCTATGCATGAATAACTGAAGCAGCATTTGAACCAGCAATTTCAGGCATCACTTGTATCAGTTTTTGATTTTGTCAAAAAGGGGGAAGAAAAGATAGATGAGTTATTGATGATGCAGTTGGAAGTTTTATCAGGAATGAAGAGCAGAGGAGGATGCGAGATGAGCGGATCATATTGGAGTTGGAATCAATGAAACAGGCCCACGAAATCAACAATAATATGTTCAAGGAATTGGCCAAGAACTTTGGGATGTCACTTGGTGCCTCGACTTCAACTGCCACTCCTAAGCCAAAAGATGCAGACTCCTCAAATCAAGGCCACTCGAAGGACAAAGAAGATCAAGACAAGCTGAAAGAATAATGGTATTCACTTCTTGAACCCTTCTTTTGTTTTTGAAACAATTTTTAAAATTTTCTTGTACTTATAATAATCATATACTATGAATGAAAAGTTGGAAACTGATGGTTTGAAGACAAATGCTCATTGTCTCATGCCTTGATTACTTCTTTGCTTAGCTGAATTCACATTTTCCAGTGTGATCAGCAAATATGCTTTTCGCTCTAAACTGATTGATGATTAATCAAGTAATATTTCTCCAATTCACGAGGAAGATCATTTAGAGTAGGTCGAGCATTGAGGAAGCACAGTTCTGAGTAGCTCTATAAAGTCTTATCTTTTAAACTCAGAGCAACTGCATCCTCATGTCGACTTAGTATGGTTTTCGATTTAGTGGTACGGTTATAAAGGGGAAACCTGTTAGGTGTTTTATTGTAAATCCCACCTTTAATTTGATGTTTTGATGTGTCAAAACCAGCTTCTGTAATTCTTGTATAGGACTATTGAGTTGTAATAGTTCGATAGGAAGCAACCAACCAAAATCTGAGGAACATTTTTTTAGACTGTCGGAACATAACGAGCAAGGAAACTATGATGAAAATTCGAGAGAGCCGCAGAAAAATGCGAGAGCATAGCAGTGTAACAAGCAAAAACTGGAACTACATTTCGGAACAGTTTTCACATTCAACGGTACAAGAAACTGAAGAGAGAGAGCAGCTCAGTTTCAATACATGAAATCACATACGTAAGAGAGCACGTGAAGAATGCGGAGCAGAAAAGTTGTAAAAAGCCTTGAAATGTCAATGATAAGGAGCAACATTTGAGGCAGTTGCGACTGGAGTTTAACGTTGTCAAGCCTGACACATCAAGTACAAACTGTCTCAAAGAAAGGACAGTCGTACGTAGAAAAGGTGGAGGAGCAGGTCTGCTTTTCAGAAAAGTCATGGCCACTTCTTGGACGACGACTACCTTGTCTCTACCGGCTATTTTTCAAACACTCGCCTATAAATAGCAGAAGAAATAGAGAAAAAAACTTCCAAGCATTAAAATTCTTTCTGTTACTCTGCCAAAATTAAAGCTCCAAGCTTTCAAAGCTCTCATTCTACGACATTAACTCCATGGCTCTTTTATTGAACACGAGACTTAAGTGCTCAAGGAATCTCCATAGATTCACCGTGTGACCCACCTGGTACACGAGGTTTAAGTCATCTGACATATTCTTTAATCTTGGTGTTCTTACTTTTCAAGTAAGAATACAGCAACCAATCTCTCAGTGAGAGAATAGGTTATTACGAGCGTTCGCCAAACTATTGTGTTCTAGGAAGAACTAAACCATCCACTCACCGGAGAAGGAGAAGGGAGGTGTGTAGTCAATCCATTTCCGACAACTGCCAGTCCACAAAGAAGATGCAGAGCTTTCGACGGACTGAAGGAGGAGTGAAGAGCATCTACCTGGGCGAGTGATCCAGTCTGCTATGAACTGTGACTTTCGTGGTGGTTGGCTATAGATCGTGAGGAGTGTATTCTTTACTTCCTTAGTGAATTTCTGGATTAATTTCAGAAGAGTGGACGTAGGACTTAAGGATCCAAACCACTATAATATCGTGTGTCTTTTACAGTTTTCATTTACTTTTTGCTTTACTCAGTTTAAAACTATTTCTTTAAAACCTTCAACACTTCTCTAAAGTGTTGAATCGTATATCTGAAAACTTATCACTTAAACTGCTCGACTAACATAGTTTTTCATAAATCTAAATGAACGAACCGAGCTCAGTTTTGAGAGTGCAACCCCTTGTAATACTTCCGCTGCATGTTAATCATAACTCTGATCTGGGACCAACAAGAACCCTCCTAGTAAAGGATTCAGGGGCTAGGAGGGTGGAGATCCGGAGTGATTCACAGTTGGTAGTTAATCAGACCAACGGGAAGTATTCGGAGTGATTCAGTATTGCGGTTGATGTCTAATATTGCAGATCCATGGAGGGTCTGTTTCTCAGATATGTGGAAAAGCCAGAAGATACTCGTATACTATACGAAATCCACAATGGAGATTACAAGAACCACACAGGAAGACGAAAGTAGCTCATAAGAGGATCACCGCCGGATTCTACCAGCCAACACTTCGTAAAGATGCGAGAGAGTTCGTAAAGAAATTGACAGCTGCCAAAGATTCGAGGCAACTTCCCATGCGAATGCCGAACCACTACATGCGACAATCACACCATGGCCATTCATGTGCTGGGGAATGGACCTTGTAGGCAAGTTATCCAACATCCCAAAAGAAGTACGTCCTAATAGCTACTAATTGCTTCACCAAATGGGTCGAAGTGGAGGCGCCAAGTAAGACTAGAGATATTGATGTAATCAAGTTCTTATGGATCCATATCCTATGCAATTTTGGCATCCCAAAGGAAATCATAACCGATAATGGAACTCAGTTCTCCTGGGGGAGAGTAAGGGCGTTGTGCGACAAGTATGAGATCAAGCTCTTGTTCCCTACACTAAGGTACCTCAAAGCCAACGCGCTTGCAGAGTCAACAAACAAGAACCAGATGAAAACACTCAAAAAAGGTTGGAATATCACAAGTACTGATGGGTGGAAGAACTGCCTAGAGTCTTATGGTCCTACTAGACCACGCTCTGCATGGCAACCAAGGCTACTGCCTGCTCGTTAGCCTACAAGGAGGAAGCCATCTTTCCAATAGAAATGTAAGTACAAAGTCCACAGGTGGAACTCTGTCAGATCAGGAACAACGATCACGACCTTCTTATAGGTCGTGAGCTATTCGATGAAAGTCGGGACGATGCGTACCTTCGCATAGCGCACAGAAGGCAACAAGTTGAAAGGTTTTTCAACAAGAAGCTAAGGATATAGACTTTAGAAAAAGGTGACCTAGTGCTATGGAAGGTGTTCCAGAACACAAAGATGGATAAGGCCGGAAAACTAGCCCTCTTTTGGGAAGGACCATACGTGGTGACTGGGATTCAAGGACAAGGGGCTTATGGTCTAGCCACATTTGACGGTTGACCCATCCACAATAGCTAGAACATCAAGCACCTAAAGCACTACTACAAATAGGACCTTTAAGTTCCTCTCTGTGAACCACATAGATACACTTCTCTTTTCCGATTTTCATTTCGTCTAATTTTCATGCAATTTATTTCATTTAAACACGTAACTAACTTGAGCATCGGAGGAGCGATACCAAGTGCATCGTCTGCACTCATGACCCTTATAATTGTAGCATACCACAAAACAATGACAATAAGGCAAACAAACAGAGCAAACAAACTCTAGCAAGCACAAATTACAAATATACTAAAATTCATGGAAAATGGCACGTGGGAAGACCAAAACATTAAGATAGAATTTTAAAAGTTATTCGGTGCGGAAACTAAAATTGAGTTGAACAGAAAAAGTAAAATTCTTCTTAGCAGCAGGAATTAAAGATCAGCAGAACAGGTTGGACAGCAGGTTCAGGAGGCTTCGTCACCAGTCGGCTGCGTCGGAGCTAGGCCTTGAGAGTTCGCTTGAGGGGTCGGAGTCTTCTCAGTATGTTCATCCCCGCGGGTCTTCTCCAAAGCAACTTTAGGGCCAACTTGAGAGGTAGAGGCAAAAGCCACCATCTGATTATCCTTGGCAGGTTCGGGGTCTACTATCTTCTGGTCCTCACCCACGTCAAGAGTGTCCAGGAAACTGAGGTTGAGATCAGGGAACTTCAGCTGATTCAGACGACTAGTTTTGTGAAATAAGTAACTCGACTTACAGCATATGTCTCGCTGAAATATTTGGACATGACAATGGTAGAATAATTAAGGCCCTCTCCCCTCTTCAGCTTGGCGATCTCATCTTCCAGATCCGATAGCTCCTGGCAGAAGTTGATGTCCTGAGCTTAAAGCATCTCTATCGAAGATTCTAGCTTCTCAACCATCGTGAAAAGCTCACCTTTCAGGGAATCGATCCCTGCCACAACCTTGACATACTCTTTCTTCAAGTCAGAAGACCCGACCCTTGCCCTATCCAGTTCCATCTTGGAGATGCAGAGGTCTCCCAGCACCTTGCCGAGCTCCCCTTTCAGGTCTTGGATCCTCCGCACAAGCTCCCCCACCCTAGGACCTTCATCCGCACCTTGGCCAACTCCCTTAACAGGTTCTCAGTCTACATGGTCAAGTCCCGATGGAGGGTTAGAAGACTCATCACACCTTGGAAGAATACATCACCAACGTAAGTCAACAATATGACAACCATTAAAAGAATAGAAAGTACGATAGCTCCTACCTCAACTACCCTTTGGTCCATCATAACCACCCACTTGAAAACAGGACCCAGAGCAGTGTCAGGAGTGGAGACAGATCCAGTCAGCAGGCGCCAAGCACGGGATACAAAGATATCTATGTCTGACACCCTGCCAGTAGGATGAGGCGGAGGTGTAGGCGGAAGTTGCCAAGACCTCTCAACATCACGATCATGGGATCCCTCCTGGGTCCCCTCCTTGCTCCTCCTCCTCCTCTATCGACACTGATCTCGCTTGTCCTCATGGCCAAACACCACGCGCTCCTCCCTTCTCTCATCCTCTCTTTGGGAACCCTTACGGCCCTTGGCAAACATCTGGCACTCATCTTGGTCCGCCTATGGCCTTTTACGAGGAGGGGAATCCTGACGATGATCATAATAGGGCCGCTTCTTATCTAATTGGCCCACATCCTCCTTAGCTGGCTCCTTCAACCTTAACGCCTCAACCAGAGCCACCCTGGTAGCCTTGTTACCTCTCATCCTACTGAGAAGCTCCACAATCTTACCGTCCGGATATCTGATACATGTAGCTAAAACACTCCTACCAGCCCTCACCTCCATCCACGACCTCACCGTCATAGGGTAAGCCTTGTCAACCCTATTCAACTCAGAACGCGTAAGCTCAATGCACCGCAGACCCACACGCCAAAAAACTACATATGAGAATAAAGAACAAGGAAAACAAATAGGAACTTTACACATGGAACGAGCACCGACTTAGAACATCCTCGCTGATGGGAGTAAACTCTGGATCTTCCAGGTCCATCCCCAGGTTGTACCACCGGTTCTACCACTTTGAAGAATTATCAGGGGCGTCCTTCACCAATGAAGATCGATCTCTAGTCCACTTCATCGCGTAATAGTAACCCAGACGAAAAGGATAAGTTGATACATGTAATGCCATTCACGGATCGTAGGGAGGCCAAGTCCATGGTCTCTAATAATCAAGAAAGTGCCAACCATATAACACCTGCTGATGGGGGAGAAATTATAAAGGGCGAGACCATAAGAGTTTAAGACATTAAGAAGAAAGGATGCAAATGGAAGTCTACCCCATTTTCAATAATAGGGAGGTAGAAGGCAACGTAACCCAGTGGAGGATCAAAGCATCTCTGCTCTACCAGAGGAATATGAAACCTTGGGGGAATCCGAGGCACCTGCCCAATGACCTTAACCAACTTCGCCTCCAAAACTGTCGAAATCACCTCCCTTACCTAATCTTTCTGGATGCTTCATCTTCTTCTTCGCCCGAGAAAACTGCATGGGTGGCTCCCTCCGGAGGAGGAGAAAATGTCAACCACTGTCCGACGAGAATTGAACCCGACATCCTCACTCCACTACAACCTCAGAGAGCCACATCCTAAAGAGAGGGAGCCAACCTCCTCTGGGGCAAACAACTCAGGTGATAAAGATTCAGAAAACAGGGGAAGCGAACTACTTCCCCTATTTTGGGAGTCCCTCCAAAAATCCCTAAAAGTCTAACCTAATTCCTCCAAGAAATCAATGTCCTAATATAGAAACAATGATGCACCCCAAAAAAGAATAGCTTAGGAAGAGAGAAAGTGGCGAAAAGAACTGACCTTAGAAGGGAAGGAAAATGACTCAGAGAAATGATCGAAATCGCCAGATGAATTTGCCAAAAGCGGATAGAAGTAGCAAAGCCAAAAAATGGGAGAATCGAGGGTGATGTGACCCCTATAGCAGGCGAAGGTTCAACTCCTCGCAACTGTCAATAACCGTCATCCACATATCACGTAACTACGGTTATGGCAAATGTGGGCGGTAAAACCGTCACCACTCCCACACATTAATTCCAAAATTGCGACCCAGATTTGCAACCCAAAACAGCATGACCCCAGGGCACCGGGACCACATGGTCTTGAAGCACCAACGAATGAACAAACAACAAGGGCTCCTACATGAGTTCCCCACAGGGACGCAGAAAGCGATGTTACATGAGAGCTTGGCTCCCATGAAGCGGGATATTCTACGGGATATCCCTTCTCCTATCTCGTGGTTTTGGACCCACGACTCGAGCCCGCAAGATAACTCCATGGAGCTACTTGCATTCCTGTGTAGGAGGCCACAAGCAAGCCCCTACACCTGCCGAACTCACCCATGGGGAGATTGACCTTCCATAGGAGATAAGGACCTCACGAAGGCCTCTCCAGGGCTCTTGATGCCTCCTTACAATGAGCTAGAAACTACTGCGCATTGAGCACTTGCATTACGACAGGCTTGATCCCTAAAACTATTTGACCTTGGGGTTAATAGTCAGCCCCAAGATCAAAAGAGCTATTGTTGGGCTGAGTTAGACCAGGCCCAATATGGTCAACAATAGTCGAGATGTGAAGGCCCACCACCGTAAAGAGTACCTAGCCTAAAGGTCATACAACCCTCAATAGGCCATAAGTAGTGATGGAACACGCCGGTGAAGGCGGTTCGTCCCCATGATCTATGTTGGATACCAAACGTACACATACATGGTTTAATAAGATTAAATTGACAAGATCAGTTATTACCTTACCAGATCTACAAATCTGGAGATTGATTCCATTGGAGATCTTCTAGCCTATGTCCCACGAACCACGATCGAATGCCCGGTGGACAGCAATCCTCCGATTCGTTAGATGCCAAGTAAATTCAGACCTACAGTGTTTGAGAGAACTAAACCTTAGCCGTCGTTTAGCACATGAACTTATGGAATCATTAAGTTTTTCTCTCAACCACAAATCCTATTTATAAGCATCTTCTGGGGTTTCTAGTTGGGCCAGGCCAAAGATCTCTAGAAGGTATAAGATTGGGCATCCCACAAGTCCAAACACATATATTCAGCCCAGAATATAATTTGAACTTATAACATTAATTCATTCCACTAGAGAATTAATGTTACAACTGTCCTATCCCGATGTGAATCAGGGCTTCCATTTGACTTAATTAATTCCCCGTGTTTAAGATAACGCACATCCATTAATTAATTAAAAGCTCTGACAACATTAATTAATTAATATCTTAATTCCTTAAGTAGTACCCGCTCAACATTATTATCGTATCGGAATAAATTCCATCTGCAGGGTTTAATATGATAAAACTTATGAGCTCCTTAAGGGGATGTCATCAACCTGGATGTCCAGGACACGGTGCCCTAATGTGACTATATAAATACATATAAATAATGTTGTTACCCAAGATACGGGGCATATTGAATCATCCTTTTGATTCTCACCCATGGTAAGTCAAAGTAACAAACAATCATTTGCATATATCTATATAAGACTTAACAAAGTCGCCGAGACCTTGGTTCTTCATAGAGTCAGAACAGAAGAACATGTCTCACCGAAATCCATTCAATGCGACACCACACACTAGTATAAACTAATAACCAAGACTAGTTTATCTCAAGTTTATACGTCAACCTAAAATGATAGTTTATCCAGAACTATCTCAGTTGTGAATACGTTTTATATCTTATAAGGAACCCAACAAAATGATCTTCAATGGGACGACGCACCTACCACATTGCCTACAATATAAGATAAGTGGATATATATGCAATCATGAGATTGCATCAATGTGATAACATTTATTTCAGTTAATTACAAGAGATTAAGTACATGACAAAGCTCACTTAAAAGTTTGCTTTACAGTATACTCCAACAATATCCCACTTATACTAAAGCTAAACTTTTAGTATACACCATGTAATTACTAATCTCCCGCTTAGACTTAAAGTATAGCTGAATGTATCATCAACCAAGACCCTCTACGTGTTTTCGAAGATCTAAGTTTCCAAAGTCTTTGTGAAAGGATCAACCAGGTTATACAATGACACAAATTTTCCACAACCATATCACCCCGCTTTATGATCTCTCGTAAAATATGGTACTGTCTATCTATGTGTTTACTTGCCACATGGGCTCTAGTTTCTTTCGAGTTTGCTATTGCACCAGTGTTGTCACAACAAGTTGTGATACACTTAGGCATACTCGTAATCACCCCCAAGTCTAACAAGAAGCTTCTAATCCAGACAGCTTCTTTTGCAGCCTCTGAGGCAGCCATGTAATATGGCTCCGCCTCCCAAGGTAAAGACATAACCCGAGGTTCATTTTCTCATATCTCAATTAGCTTAAAATCTGAATCTGAATAACCCAAAGGGGCCAGACTATCTGATAGGTAAACTAGCATATAATCTCGAGTTCTTTTCAGATACTTGAGAACATATTTTACCGTAGTCTAGTGTCCCTGACCCGAGTCTGATTGATATCTTGCCATCATGCCAACTACACAGTAGATATCATGTCTAGTAGAGAACATAGCATACATAAGGCTTCCTACTGCCGAAGCATAAGGAACCTTAACTCTCTCCTCCATCTTGTCTGATGTTTTAGGATACATGTCCTTAGACAGACGAACTCCATGTCACAAAAGGCAGAAATCCTTTATTGGAGCTTTGTATGCTAAACAGGGCAATAACAATGTTGATGTAGGAAGCTTGGTACAAATGCAACATTCTCTTATTTTGATCAGGAATGATCTTAATACCAAGAATGTACATAGCATTTCCCAAATCCTTCATATGTTACTGTTTTGACAGCCACACCTGTACGTCCGACAATACCCTCAAGTTGTTGCCAATGAGAAGACATCGTTGACGTACAGTACTAAGAATACCACCACGTTTCCATTGCTCATTTTGTACACACAACTTTCACCTAGACATTTTTCAAATCTAAGGATTTGATTATCTCATTAAAATAAACATTCCAAGATCTAACTTCAAAACAAGATGCTCTTAGCATTTCATTACATAACCTTTAGGTTAACGCATATAAATGTCTTTATCCAAATTTCCATTAAGGAAAACCGTCATAACATCTATTTGCCAAACCTTAAAGTCCATGTAATCTGCTATGGATAAGAGATTGCAGATCGACTTCAGCATGGCTACAGGTGAGAAATTATCATCACGAACGATTCTCTCTATTTGAGTGAATCCCTTCGCTACCAACCATGCTATAATGGCAATGACCCTTCCATCAGATCCTCTCTTACACCTATAGACCCACTTACACCCAATGGCTATATTTCCTTTAGGAAGGTCTGAAGGTCGTACCCATCCATAACGTCTATAGATTCAATCTCAGAATTCATAAACTTATGCCAAGACATCACATCTACATCTTGGACTGACTCTTTGTAAGCTCAGGGATCGTTCGCTTCATGTTCACCAATGTGGACCAAGTCCGAAGACTCTCCCACACCCATGAAATGATTAGATTGAACAACTCTCCCACTACAACAAGGCAGTACCTTGTGGTATAACAATTAGTACACTTTGTGTACCATTGTCTCCTCTCTACTCATTTAGAATGATCTTAATCTTGGATTTATGCTCACTGATATAGTCTTCCTCCAAGAAATGGGCATTGGTATTAGCCACCAGCCTCTGATTCTTTAGGACTATAAAAGTAACCGCCTTTCGTACTCTCGGGATATCCTATAAACAACCGTACTTCCATTCTAGGTGCCAACTTATCGATTCCCTTATCCAACACATATGTTGGGAAACCCCAAACCAGAAAATGGTTTTAAACTAGACTTTCGCCCAGTCCACAATTCTATTGGAGTCTTTATAATCGATGTAGAAGGTACTAAGTTCAGAAGGTACGCCTCTGTCTCCAAGGCATAACCCTAAAACAAAATTAGGCAAAGTGGCATAACTCATCATCGACCTCACCATCTCCAAAAAGAATTATGTTTCTTCTCTCTTCTACGCCAACTTGTTGCGTAAAAACAGGCGTAGATAGTTGTGATGTAATCTCGTTATGCAATAAATATTGCCTAAATTCAGCACTGAGGTGTTAGAAACTACAATCAAATTGTAGTGACTTGATACTTTTACCTTTTCAATTCACCACACCAGTCTTAAATTATTTGAACTTGTCAAATCGTTCAGACATGTTGTGTATCAAGTAAATATATCCAAACCTTGAATAATCATTCGTGAAAGTCACGAAATACTCAAGACCACCTCTTTCTTGAATAGATATAGGCCCACACAAATAAGATTGAATCATTTTCAACATATCATTGGCTTTAAGCCCATAGCCCTAAAAAGGCCTTAATGTCATCTTACTCTCCAATTAGGATTCGCAGACTGAGAATGGTTCAACTTGGAGAGATTCCAATGATCCAAGACTTATCAGTCTTTGGATCCTAGTCAGATTAGCATGATCCAGCCTTAGATGCCAAATATATGTTTGATTCAACATAGAAGAAACTATTCTTTTAAACGATGAATATGCATGAGTTTCAGTTGCAGAACGATATACACAAGTCATAGTATCTAAGGAGTTTTCCAACATACCAGAACAGATAAAAGAGTTATTTCTCATAATAACATCATTGTTATTAAAAATAACTGAATATCCATCCAGAAACAGTTTTCGAAGCTAAAATAAATTCTTTCGAAAACTAAGCACGTTTAAAATGTCCTTTAATACTACAACACAATCCAAAAAAGATTAAGTGCATATCTCCCACTGCAACAACCACCACTCTAACATCATTTACCAAGCTTACAGTAATCTCGCCTTCATTAGTTGTCTTGTCTGCATAAACCATGTAAAGAAAAACGAACATGATAGTGACACCAGTATTTACTATCCAAGAGATAGTAGAACAAGCCACAAAATATGTTTCAACTACTAAAACAAAAGATGTATCCGAGATACCCTTCATTAAGAGGGGACAATATTATCTGTGATGCCCAGACTGGTTGCATTTGTTGCTTTTTTCCTTTAGTTTCATGACACCACCAAAAGGTATCATACTACCGAAAAGTATTACTTATTTCCTCTCACTGCTCCCACTGTTCCTTTTCTTTTGTGGCTTCTTCTTCTTACCATCATTACACAAAGAAGATGATGCTTCAAAAGAAACCAGAGTTAATGATCTCTTACCCCTGAGATCCTCCACCGTAATCAAGCCAGCAAGAAACTCTGCAACAGAGTACTATCTTACCCTGGATTACTTTGAAGTGGAAGTAAGGGTTCAAGAGACCTCGAGTAGGTGTCTTGAGTACACATATGTACTCTTTAGCAACGAGTACTATATCCAGGTTTATTTCCAGTCCAAACAAATTGGACCAATAAGCATGTTATGATAGATAACAGTCATAAGCACATCAAACGACATGATGATAATTAAAATAAATTAAACGCAAACACGTAAACATTTAAATCACATTAATTGAAGCATAAAACATGGAAACCTTCAAAACCAATGTTTATGCAACCTCCAATAGCCCAACAAATATATATGCAAGCCATGGTGGGTGGACGTTTACACACATATCCATTGACCAAACAAACTATCTTTAATTCCAATATCACGTCAACCTCTACTCTATCACGAATGGAATTAATAGTCGAACGATATAGCAGGCCATGTGAATTAAGACAGGGACTCCGTTGGGGAGTTATATAGAAATTCACATATAAGTGACGACCACAATTTAACCGATAAAGAAAATCATTTACAATTAATGACCTTACCGTTAGGACTTTACATTGCTTGCAAATAATTTCTTAAGGTTATCTTGAATTAAATCTTTAACAATGAACCATGAATGACACATCTGTTGGGAGGTGACGCCCAGGGTCACGCGAGTGCCACACACTTCATTTAAAGATAAAACTCATTTTTTTTATTAGAAGTCTTATCCAGTGAACCAGTGAATGCAGTATCCGTTGGGGGGTGACGCCCAGGGTCACGCGAACAACACACAAAATCACTTACAAGACCAATTGTGGAGGCCTAAATAAATTAATTAAAATTTATTTTAACTCACTTAGTCATTTTAAATTGAAGGTTTTTGACAGTGTTAGGAATTATCTTGTAATTCTCCCTTTAGGATCAAATTTTGTTATAGGTTTTGTTGAATCAAAGCCTTAGCATTTGGTCGGTCATTGCTGAATTCTAGCATAGTCTAGCAACTCTTGTAATGTCCTGTATAGGCTAAGTATTGAGTTGTAATAGATTAGGTTGCTAGAAGTAATTCTAGCAGATGAAGAAGACCGCCAAAGAAGGTTAGCATTTGCTAGAAGTCAAGCGGTAGCAGAATGCTGAGGAGTCAGCATTCGCCAGCACATCGCAGATTGCTAAAGGCGTTAGCAATCAGGAATCGAAGGAATCAGAGATAATGTGAGCAACTGCTGAGAAGTCAGCAGTCCGACATCCATCTAGCAGATTGCTAGGGAAGGTTAGCAGTTCATTCGGAAGAAGCTTAGCAAAGCGAGACAGCCAACAAGACTGCTACACTACCGTTCTGACAAAAGTACATACAAAGGAAAAAAGCCTTCCCGAAGTAGTTCGGAAAGCACAGTACGACGCCAGAAAGAACAGAGAAAGTCGAACCACTCTTGGACAAAGGAACCGTTGTGTCTAACGGATATGGAGATTCAAAGTTTGAATCTCCAGGTATAAAAGACAAGTCCAAAAGTGACAGACGACAACTGCTTCAATCACTCACTACTCACGAACTCATATTCAAGAGATTCCTTAGACATACAAAGTGAAAAAGTAGTCACGAGAGCATTAACGAGACAAGAAGAATCTTTAAAGCTCTCAACCACCGAGTGTCCCCTACATTCAAGATCTGACACTCAAGTGGTTCATTGAATCCTTTTTAAGGTTCAATCATTGAGATACCTTCCGATCTTGGAAGCATCCAACAGTCATTTCTAACAAGATCTGACTCCGACGGGCATTTTGCCAAAAATAGATAAGTTTAGGAGAGAACTCTAAAATCTCCCATCACTATCAGCGAAAGATAAGTTTTACGAAGGTGCCGCCCTTGACTTGACTGGAGCTGTCACTGACTAAGAGTTACGAGGTAACGGAGGATAGTCGTGGAGTGGTCGGCTCGAAAGTTCACCGCCTACTACACGTGAAAGGCGATTCCTTGTATTTTGTATACTTTCTTAGTGAATTCTTAGTGTTTCGGCTAAGGAGTGGACGTAGATCTACTAATTGAACCACTATAAATATTGTGTCTTGATTGTGTTTTACTGTTTTATTGCTTGTTGATTGAGACTGTTTTGAAACCTAGCAACCAAGTTGCTAGTGTATATCTGCAAGTGAATCTTAAGTCAAGGTTGAGATAAACTATCTTTGATAATAACATAAGTGGAAGTGAACGTATATTTATTTTGCTACATTTCGTGGGTATTGTAAGTTTACACCACGACGACTCTGATACTCAGGGACCAACAAGTGGTATCAGAGCAGGAGGATGAAAGACCAACTGCTTCTGAGTCCATTTAAGAACAGATCTATCATTTCCTTGCACTGTCACTGTTTTATTTCGTGTGCCTAGCTCAGGGAAGTATATCTTGCCAAGATGATGAATCATACTTTTCCCCAGTACAACAAAGAGAAGTTCGAGTCCTGGAAGAAGAAGACTACCATCCAGCTTCAAAGTATCCATCCTGAGATGGGGGATATCTTAACCAAAGGTCCCATTCAAATCATGAAGGTCAACACTGCAGTTGGCCCACCTGCTGAAGGTATACCACGTCCTGAAATGATACCAAATCCGTATGAGGAATGGACTCTAGAAGACAAGAAAATGGGCCAGCTAGAATACCTAGCCATGAAGCTGATCATTGATTGTCTACCCCCTTTGATGGCCGACAAAATCCTAGACTTCATGACAACCAAAGAAATGTGGGACTACGTTTGTGAATGTTCCCGGGAGACAGATCAAATGAAGTGCAACAAGCTACAAGTAGCTGTTAACAAATATGAATCTTTTTCTATGGTTGCAGGTGAATCTATACAAGCCATGGAAGAACGATTCAACACCATCATGGGAGAGCTTCGCAATCTGGGTAAAAAATACGATAATGGGGAGATGAACAACAAGATTATCTCCAAACTGTACCCAAGAGAGGACTGGTTTGTCAAGATGACCAACTTGAGTGAGAAAGACCTCAACCAAATGTCTACATCCGAGGTATTTTCTCAACTCAAAACCCATGAATTTATCATACAACAGTAGAAAATGAATGAAGGGGCAGTGGCGAAAACCTCAACGACATCTGCCACTACCTCTGAGGACTTAGCGTACTTTGCTAAGAAAGACTTCAACAAACGGAATACAAAGAAGCCCTTCCATAATCATGAAAGATCCTCTCCAGCATCGCCAGCAAAAGAGGTTGTTTCAACCTCAGGTGCCCAACTTGTTGATTTAAAGATCAGCGAGCTAGAGGAGCAGATGAGGAAGCTTCAGAAGTTGATGTTAGAAGTTAAAGCCGAGAAGGAGGCCAAGGAAGCCAAGCAACCATCAACATCTACCCGCTCAGCAGAGCTTTAGATGTGTTTTGAGTGTGGTTCACCAGATCACCTCAAGCATGAATGTCCAAAAGTCAGCAAGGAAGAAAGAGAGCGCCTGAAGTAGAGATTCGAGAGACGTGTTGTTAAAGCAGTCACCATGGCACTGTTGACAAGGACAGAGGCTCCTGATATTCCAGATAATGATGAGGAATATTATTATTCCTCAGAAGAAAGTGATGAAGAAGCCATGCTCGTGTTAATGGAAAATATTGTTGAAGACCAATTCGCGGATGCTGATGTTGATGTTAATACTGAGCAAGGTGCAGAATCAGCTCTAGCCATCGACGAACATGAGGTACATCTTAATGGCATTCCTAGCATAAAAATTATACATGAATCGGAGGAATCCTTCCCAGATTCTGAGGAAGATTATCTGACAAAGCTTTCGATTGAATTCAGCAAAATGTATGAGATCAAAAACTCTATTATTGGAGAGAATACCTCACTCACTTTACAAGTTAAATCTTTGACCGATGAAGTCAAAAGAGTAAGGTCCGATAGTGAGGAGCTTGCGAAACTTAAAGCAAATTTCTCTAAGCTTTCCAAAAAATTTTGAAACTTAGAAAAAGAGAATCTTGCTTTGAAAACTAAGCCTAAAGAAGATTGCATCTGTACTTATACATCCAGCAGGGCAGTTCTCAATGCCATTGTTAGCCAGCAGAGACATCATAAAGATAAATCTGGACTTGGATGTGATAACGCCGTAGGAAAATCTTCTAGAAAGATATTGAGTACTCATGCTAAATCTTCTAAGCAGAAACCGATCTTATTCATTTCCGCTGGAAATGTCACTGCTGACAAGAGAAAAGGAAAGGCTATTGCTGAATCTTCAAATGCTAAGTTGTTTGCTAAGCAAGAGAATGGGTATAGGCAGAAGGAGTCTGCTGGATCTCAGCAGAGGATATAACCAGTGTCTGTTAAGCGTACATCTGCTGGACCTCAGCAGAGTATCCAAAGGATGAATGCTAAGCATGCATCTGCTGGACCTCATCAGAAGAATCAGAAAGCAAATGCTAACCCACATTCAGCAATACAAAGGGATGCTGAGTGTTATGTCCACAACGCGAGGATCGCATACCCTACCTTTCATAAGGGCACGTATGTTCAACACACTACTATAAGACCACCATACCTGCAGTACACACCACATAGGAGGAACACCTATGTGAGGAGTGAGTCCAATCCATTTCCATTTCCAAGGACAAGGAAGGCTAAGCACACTACAACACCTAGACCTAAAAATGCCAAACATATTAATCCGAAGGTCGAGAAGATGGTTAAGGGTGAGATCAAGAAGAAAATCTTGAAGATCACCAAGATGTGGGTTCCAAAAGGAACCATGACTCATGCTAATCCTGTAGGACCCGATGCTAAGAAGGTACCTAAATCAACTTGATTTCTTTTGCAGGATCAGGATCCATGTTCCAAGACATCAAACATATCTAATGAATGGATCCTTGATAGTGGCTGCTCCGCACACATGATGGGGAATAAGGAGTTATTCTAAGACATCCAAAGAATTTAATGTGGCCCCAAAGTCAAGTTCGGAGATATCAACAAAGGGAAAGTTGTTGGAAGAGGATGCATCGAGCAAAATTGATTAAGGATTGTCAACGTAGCGCTCGTATCCAACCTCAAGCACAACCTACTGAGCATAAGTCAACTATGCGAGAATGAGTACACTGTAACTTTTGTTAATAATGGTTGCTCTATTGCTGACAATGTTACAGAAAAAGTGAAGCTACGAGGCATCCGCAAGGGTGGCCTATACATTGTGGCCTATACATTGTTGACTGGCAAAGCGGCCAACAGCATTCATGCTTCGTAGCATTGAACAAAGAAGAAACAACATGGCAATGGCACAAGAGGTTAAATCATTTGAATTTTAAAACTATTAACCATGTAGCCGAGAATAAGCTTTTTGTAGGTCTGCCTGCTGAGACTTTCTGCAAAGAAGGCATGTGTAAAGCATGCCAGCAAGGGAAGCAGACCAAAGCATCATTCAGATCCAACCCGGAGAAGGCCACTTCAGAAAGGATCCTAAAGCTTTTGCACATGGATCTATTTGGCCCAGTCACTCCACCCATTGTAAGTAAAAAGATATATACACTTGTGGTTGTGGATGACAACTCCAGGTACACTTGGGTTCGCTTACTAAGAACCAAAGATGAAGTAAATCTTATCCTACCAGAGCTAATCCTCAAAGAGCAAAATAGTAAGGAAGTTACAGTAAAGAGGATTCGTTCTGACAATGGGACGGAGTTTTGCAATGGAGTTCTGATGGATTTCTGTGCCAAAGCTGGTATCGCACATGAGAAGTCCACTGCTAGGACCCCCCAGCAGAATGGTCTAGCAGAAAGAAGGAATCGAACGTTGAAAGAAGTAGTGCGGTCTATGCTAGCCGATTACAAACTGACTGCTAAGTATTGGGGCAAAGCAGTCATGATAGTTTGCTACACTCAGAATAAGAGCGCGATCACCGGTCGATTCAACAAGACTCCGTATGAGATGTACAACGGTCGTAAACCTTCTATCTCTCATCTACGTGCTTTCAGTTCAACATGTTATATCCATAACAACGGAAAGTCAAAACTTAATACTTTCTCGCCTAAATCTGATGAAGGTGTGTTCCTTGGATACGGGCACCCTTCTCACAGAGGCTATAGAGTATTAAACAAGAAAATCGAAATTGTGGAAATAACATGTAATATTATTTTTGATGAATCTACTCTAGTGCGCAGAGCTACAAAAGAGAAAGAGGATAGCAATCATGAGACTAATGATGTCCATGGTCAATCGCTCTTAAATTCTTTTGAAAATATGCGTATTGACCCGACTAAGTCTATGAGTGATGGCAATCCAATCCCGACGCACTCAGCAGGTGACCAGACTGCTGACCAGGACAGTGATGCTAATGATCATGCTGAGGCCACACCAATCTATCTTAATGATAATTTGGAAGTTTCGGGATCACTTGATGATGAAGACGATGAAAGAACTCCAGATCCAGCAAGGGATGCTAAAGACGATGCAGATGCTACTGTAAAATGGTGCTGAACCTGTGGAGGTCGTAGTAGACCAAGCCGTAGCTGAGAACTTGGATGTTGAAGTCCTAGGTGCTGAAGTACCAGATGCTAACATTCCCGTTGTTGAGGATCAGGCTGCTAATAATCTAGATGTTGAGCACCAGGTGGATGCTGGAGGAAATGTTGTAGCAGACAACATTCCAGCAGGCGAGGGAAATGCTAAAGGTCCTGTTAAACCTGTATGGTTGCTTGCTCATCCCCTAGATGATGTTCTTGGAGACATCAACGATCCTATTCTAACGTGGCAGGGCAATGCAATGTTAGACTGCTATATATCGCATGAAGAGCCTACGAAGGTTGAAGATGCTCTACGGTGCCCAGATTGGGTGAACGCTATGCAAGAGGAGCTTGCTGAGTTCATGCGTAATCATGTTTGGGACTTAGTAGACAGGCCAGAACATCAAAGTGTTATAGGCACTAAGTGGGTGTTCAAGAACAAGAAAGATAAGACAGGAATGGTAGTCAGGAACAAGGCACGTCTCATAGCAAAGGGGTACAGGAAATGTGAGGGTATAGACTACGATGAGACGTTTGCTCCAGTTGCATGGCTGGAGGCAATCCAGTTATTTCTCGCATATGCCGCACATCACAAATTTGCTGTCATGCAGATGGATGTGAAGAGCGCCTTTCTGAATGGTGAGCTTAAGGAGGAAGTCTATGTTGAGCAACCACCAGGCTTCGAGCAAGGAAACCAAGTGTATAGGCTGAGGAAAGCCTTATATGGTTTGAAGCAAGCACCAAGGGCATGGTATGGAACCTTGTCCAAATTCCTACTATCTAATGGATTTAAGAAAGGAAGGATTGATAAGACTCTCTTTCGCATCGAAGATGAAGGAAGTATTTTGCTTGTGCAAATATATGTTGACGAAATCATTTTTGGGTCAAAGAATCAAGACCTGTGTGATAAGTTCTCCAAGCTCATGACACGTAACTTTCATATGAGTATAATGGGGAAGATGTCATACTTCCTTGGACTTCAAGTTCAGCAATCCAGCGAGGGGATTTTCATTCATCAAAGGAAGTACACTCGCGATCTGATTGTGAAGTATTGTCCAGAGAAGACCAAGAGTTTAAGAATTCCAATCAGCACAACATGCATAGCTGCTCTGGAGAAGGAAGGGGATTAAGTGAACCCCACTCTCTATCGAGGTATTATCGGCTCATTGCTATACCTCACGGCCAGCAGACCAGACATTTCTTATGCTGTTGGATTATGCGCAAGATATCAAGAAAATCCCATGAAGACGCACTTGGACACTGCTAAGCGGATTGTAAGATATCTAAAGTGCATAGAGGGTCTAGGGATTTGGTATCCAAGGTCCGATAGTCTTGCACTGAGTGGCTACTCAGATTCAGACTTTGGTGGGTGCAAGATCGACATGAAGAGCACTAGCGGAACTTGCCAATTTCTTGGACATAAGCTTATCAGCTGGTTCATCAAGAAGCAGCATTCTGTAGCTACGTCGACCACTGAAGCAGAGTACATAGCAGCTGCTAGCTGTTGTTCGCAAGTGCTATGGATTTGACAGCAACTACAAGACTATGGTATTTCTCCTGAATACGTGCCGATCTACTGCGACAACAACAGCGCCAGGTGCATTACGAAGAACCCGGTTCATCATTCGAGGACAAAGCATATCGATATCCGACATCACTTCGTTCAAGATCATCAGGAGAAGTAGGATATCGATGGCCGATATCTATGCACAGAAGACAAAATTTCTGACATCTTTACAAAGCCATTAGCAGAGACCAGATTCAAAGAATTATGCATCAAGTTAGGTCTCATGGAATTGGATGATGTTGTGGATGAATGAATCGTTACTCTCATTCTTTCTGAATCTCTTGGATTTCTGGAGAAGATGAAAAAAAAAGTATCCGAGCTTACGCTTATTGGTTGCTGAGGTTCTCTGCTATGATATAGTCTGCTAGGCAGTTAGCAGAGTTGGTGGTTCAGCTAGGCAGATAGCAGAGGTTGTGACTCTGCCGGGACGTTAGCAGAGGTGCAGATTCTGCTAAGCATATAGCAGATGCAAGGAGTCTACTCAGCAGATAGTCGAAGCAGAAGTCTAGTATTTTTTATTTTTTAAGTCTTATTAGAATCATTTACTACTTGGCGTGAATATAGGAAAGATGTTAAGCCGGTTTGCCGAAGTTCAAAAGTTTGTAGTGTTTGCAAAGATGAATCATGAGGAATACAAAAAGGATATACACTGCAATAAAAGTAAATGATTCCATTTCATTAAACGATCTTTATTTACAAAGATAGATTTATAAAAGGAGGGAAGGCTACAATAACTTCAACTAATAAGGCGAACGTGGCCTCAAGGGATAGAAGTCGGTTTCCCTGAGGTTAGAGCGGCCAGCAGTAAGGTCTGGGAACCTCTGCTCGAGGAGCCAGCTTAGCTGCATTCCGTAAGGAAGTGACTCATCCGAAAAATTCAGGACGCAATATCTCACGCCCTGTAAGACGAAAGCCGCCCAGTCCACCTCCACCCTGTCGTCGAAGGCCATCATCGCCTTCCACACCTGCGTGGTGTAGTTCAAGTTGTCGCGATCGTAACCGACGATCATGTTGTTAACGATATCGAAGATCACCTTATACGATGTTTTGAGGCCATACACGGATACAGTTGGATTAAATTCGTGCCAGGGAGAATGCCTCCAATTCTCCCATGACGACCACTCTGGGGCCGTCTCTCCCCCACGGTAGCCTAACACCGATATCAGACCCCAGCAAAGGCCGAAGTCCGCAGCAAACGAATCAGCTGTCCACTTGATGAGCTGATCCTAGAAGACGCCATAGATAGCGCCCTCCTCCGCTTGGCATGTGTCAAGGAAGTTTTGGAGTTGTGTTTTCTGGAAATGGTGGGGAGTGGAGCAAACGAACTGCTCAAGGCCTTTTTGGCGAAGGCCGACCATCACCGCCTCTGCCACCATGTAGTCTGACTCATACTTTATGTATAAGCCAGACTCATTGAGAATTTTGTTTCTCGGAACATGAAGTTCGGGTGGAGAGTCCATATTTTTTTGGAGAAGAAAGAGTTGTTTTGCTCGGAAGATTACATGTAAGGAAGAAGGTTGAAAGGCAGATGAGTGAGATCAAGGGACATCACGTAGGGTTGTATTTATAGGCAAATCCTGTTCCTCATCTTTATTATAATGAATGGCCGAGAAAATCCTTCAGAAGATCACAACAGTTTAGAAAATACTTGGAATTCGAAGAGTCGCGGGAGAGAGATGAACAGATATGCACTGGCTGTCTAATCGGCGACATGAATGAGGAAAGGTGGTCAGAAGGCGAAAGGCTCAAGGTATTCATTACATATCATAAATGTTGAGTCCAAGCACTCAGCAGCTATTATGAGCAGTGCTGACAGATTGGGAAGGGATGCTAGTATACCTAATGCTAGCAAGTGGATGCTGAGCTCAAGCGCTTGCTGGATTCCACGCTGGCAGTTTGCTAAGTCCAAGCTCTAAGCAATCTCCGAATGCGGGAAGTTTTCAAGTTCAAATTAATGGGACCCGATGCGGTGCATTTAATGAGCACAGACGGCTGCGATGAATCAGGAAGAGCCACGTCAAAAGCACTTGAGCACTTTTCGGAGAGTGGGAGACCATATGGAAGGTCGTGCTGAATCCAAACCGTTGATTGCATCTAATACGGAAGCTCCCCCAACCGTTGGATCTTAAATTAGAAGGTATAAACTTGACCCGTCGTCACTGTTCCATATTTTTCCCGAATTCAAATTCAAATCCCTAATTTCTCAAACATTCAATCCTTCACCTCTCACTCAAACCCTATCCAAAATTCTCTCTGAAACTCAAAATTACTCACAAATGGCTATCAATCCCGAGTCCTCATCTACCCAGAATCTAGTATACGGTAATCGTTCCCCTGTATCTCGTACTACCCCCAGTTTTACCTTTCCACCGATCACTGGTGCGCCCTTGCATGAGCGACATGCACCGGGATTCACAGGAATTGTGAAGAAAGAGGATATTGATGACTCCATCCCATATAGTCAACTTTTTGTTTTGGCTCAGAAGAAGGAGCAGACCGGTCACACTAAGGAGCAGAGGCGATTAGCCCAAATCATGAAGGACATAATTTTGTATATGCCTCTCGCGAAATCTCACATTCCCGACTGGATCATGGAGATCCTTGATACCGAACAGGTAATAAAATACATGTCCGCTGAACCTGAACACTTTCATCCGTACATGGTTTCAAAATTTTATGCTAGGGCTGCGATGGATGACGCAAGAAAGTCATTCAAAAACCTCTGTTTATGGCACAATAATTGAGGTGAATGCCGAAATACTTGCGAAGATATTTGGTCTTCGAAACTGTGGAGAGAGGATATCTCAGTATAAAGTCAATGATATTGATGAGATTGAGAGAAGGTGGAACTCGTGGAAGAAGCCGGGCGAGTTAAAGGATATGAAGGGGCAAATTATCCCTTTTAAGGTAGCCACCCCTATCAACACCTTGAAGGAGGATTTCAAAATCCTAGCAGAGTTGGTCATTAAGATGTTCCAGTGTGACGCTGGCTCTTATTCTGAGTTATAGGCAAAGAAGTATGCCGTCATGATGGCCCTGACGGACAATGTGAAAGGCAATTGAGCCGAGTTCTTCTTCGAGCGATGGGCAGAGCATGCTCGCAAGAATGATCACATGTCCATAGATGGGACATTCTCCTCAAATGTTAACTTTGGTTTGAAGATCAGCAAATTTCTGGAGATCCTTTTCAACAACAAGAAGGTCGATCAAGGAGTGAAGCTTCTATCTACTGACTTCATTCCTGTGACAAAGAAAGAGGCCAAACCTCTTGATTTCAAGAAACTTCG
Source organism: Plectranthus barbatus (assembly GCA_026898455.1). Taxonomy (NCBI): domain Eukaryota; kingdom Viridiplantae; phylum Streptophyta; class Magnoliopsida; order Lamiales; family Lamiaceae; genus Plectranthus; species Plectranthus barbatus. Next base: position 53,575 of record JAPKLW010002543.1, read on the forward strand.
AAATTTGACAGGCAAGTCTAATGTGGATACAGAGAAGCCAACATCTAATGAGGAAGTTGATGAAAGTGCCTTGGGATATCGAGTATTGCAGCAAGCCACTCCTTTATCTGCTGCGGAAATAGCTACTCTGACCAAGAATGCTGAAACAGAGCAGTGTTTTCAGCATCTCGAGGAGATTGTGCAACTTGGGGATCTACCTACTGAGAAGATTGAAGAAATCATGGCCAAGAAGGACGTCGAGCAATCAACACTCATCTTGGGTCAAATTGTTGAGCCAATCTCCAAGAGACAGAGATCAGAGATTACATCTCATGAGAAAAAGAAGACGCGAAGACGTCTTGTTAAGACTGCTGATGTAAAGGAAGCTGAAAGGAAAGCAGCAGAGCAGAAGGCTGCTGAAGAGAAGTTGGATCATACACCTTTATCTTCTAGATGCCTTGAGGAGCGTCTCAAAGGCGTAAGGGCAACCAAGAGGAAGCGTGCCATTGAAAAGAAGGTGATTAAGACAAAGTAATATAAGAAGGAGCTTGACAGGATTATGTTTGAAGCGAGAGATCGCAATTATGAACATGTCAAGCAATCTGTTGAAGAGCGGAAAGCTCAAAAGAAGGCTGCTGGTGAGCCAGTAGCCAAGGAAGCTGCTGAGTCGATAGAACGGGTAGCAAAGGAAAGTAGGATAGCAGTTGAGACTGCTAAGAAAGGAAAAGCTAAGGAAGGTGGATGAATCACTGTCACCATCCCCAAGGTCGATGATAGTGGAACAATCGTACCTGAAGAAGAAGCCATGTCTGATGCAGAGCTTGTTGAACTCTTACAATCTGGAGCGTTCAATGCAACAGAGCACAGCAAAGGGAAAAAGGTTCAGATTCGTGAATCAAGTGGAGGACCTTGCAGTAGCAGTAGCTCAGATGAGGCCATGCCGCCCAAAGTCAAGGATGCCATGCCGCCCAGAGATAAGGATGTTGGTCCATCAGGAGCAGGGCAACAAGTTGAAGACACGACAACATCTGCTGAAGGACCATCTGCTAAGGATATGGTTCCGGAATCTGCTCAAGGACCGTCTGCTGCGGAGGTGGTTTTGGAATCTGCTGAAGGACCATCTGTTGCACAGGAGGCATCCGCTACTGCTGAGGGTACTGCACATACTGAGAAGGTCAGCAATGCGACTCCTGCAGGATATGACGATGGTTATTCTGAATCTGATTCAGAAGGAGAGTCTGAGGACTTATACGATGCACGCACTCTAAGAAAGATTAACAAAAGCGAAGGCAGTCCACATTGAGTACCTTTCAGTGGTCTACCAGGACTTCGCTTCAAATTGCGAAGGATTTCTCAGTGGTGTGCACCGGTCCAAATCCACGAGGAGGTAAAAGCTGATTTTCTACATTTTTACTCTGAAATTGAAGAATTGTCATGGCAGAGGTTGAAAGAGACCTGGCAAATGTATTTTATGTTGAGATCGATGAGTCCAACGAACAAGGGAGACTGCTCGCCGCAGAGCTTAGGAGATGGAAAATGTTTGATTACATGGTGTTCCAGCTCTGTTTTGAATAGCGACAATTGGTCATTGCTGCTAAGGGGATGAACTTCTGTAGTAGAGAGGAGAGATGGGCGAACGACTGGGTTGACAAAGTCGCCGGATCCAAGCAATACTTAGATAAGCAAGTAATTGCTAGACTGCAAGAAATCTGTGCTCATCGACTCTTCTCCAAGTCCAAATCACTGCCACCGTCCTCCTTTGCCCCCGATGGTTACTCTGACGTCAGGATTGAACTCTCTAAACGCCAAGCTAGAGCGGCTGCTGAGTATCATCGTCGGCAAGCAGAATAGGAGAGTCTCAAGATAGAAAGAATGGAAGCTCGGAAAGCAGCGATGGTTACTGAACAAGAGGCTGCTGAGCTAAGCAGTCAAGAAAGATATATTGTCAAATTTTTGGACATAAACATCATGGAAACCACTGAAACTGCTCAAGCAGAGGAAGCCCGTGAAGCAGAGACTGCTCAAATTCTGGATGCATCTCAGGGAATAGTGCTTGAAGGAGAATCATTGAAAAATGAGAAAGCAGTGGTTGCTGAGGAGACTGCTAACTAGGACACAAGGGAAGCAAGTGTTCTAGCACTAGAGGTTTCTGTTCCGGAGTTTGCTGCAATGGAAATCGATTCAGGACATGTCTCAAATCCTGAGCATGAAGAAGGAAATGAGCTTGCCATTCCTGATGCTCCCTTAAATGCTGAGCCTATCCAAGTGAACCTTCAATCCTTTGTCACTTCTATGATCAATACTGCCCTCCAACAACATGACATTCAGCAAGCTAAGGCGTATGAAGAATTCAGGAAAGAAGTTGCTGAGGTTCGAGGTGAGGTTTCCGGAGTCAAATCCACAGTCATCGAGGTTCAACAGAAGGTTGATCATGTCGAAGAAAAGGTCACCCATGTAGAAGAAACCATCTCTACGGTACAGACAGACGTGGTGGTCCTTAAAGTAGATGTTGCTACACACAAGGAGGAGACTGCTGCCAACCTCAAATCTTTTTCCGCCAAAGTTTTTGATGCGTTCAAAGAGGGGGAAGAACAAAGGATTGCTGAGCAAGCAAGATTGAAGAAGGAAGAAGAAGAGCTGCTAAGAAAAGAGATGGATATCAAGATGGCACAGCTGGAGAAAAGGTTGGAGAGAGAAGCCAAGGAGAGGGAAGCTAGCCAAGCTCGTCTTGAAAAATTTATGACGATGACTCTGAACAAACTGGACTCAATTGACAAGTCAAAGCCTCCTCCTGATGCACAAAGCTAAGATCATCTTTCTCTAGCTCGTATTTTCTGTCATTTCTGATTGATTTCTTGTAAACTGTACTTTTCAAAATCATATATGAAATCATCAGATTCGCGACAAAATCTCATTGTCCACTTCTGATTTTTGGTGTGCGTGCATTAGTTGACATACACTGTTGTTCTTAAAGATGCTAGGATTTCTAGCATACTATACTTGCAGCATTTATCTGTGCTTCTATTAAGCGAGAATATTTCCCAGCATATTTTGAGGGGGGATTTTATTTAAAACGAATCATTTTGCTAAAGACGTTAAGTGGGTAAAATTCTGAGATTTTATGTCTAGAAAAAATATTGTAATCCTCAGATTTTACTCTACTGAGTCTCAGCAATCGATAGTAGGCTTTGATCGCACCAAAAAGGGGGAAATTGTAAGGAATTATCTTGTAATTCTCCCTTTAGGATCAAATTTTGTAATAGATTTTGTTGGATCAAAGCCTTAGCATTTGGTCGATCATTGCTGAATTCTAGCATAGTCTAACAACTCTTGTAATGTCCTGTATAGGCTAAGTATTGAGTTGTAATAGATTAGGTTGCTAGAAGTGTTTCTAGCTGATAAAGAAGACCGCCAAAGAAGGTTTGCATTTGCTAGAAGTCAAGCGGTAGCAGAATGCTGAGGAGTCAGCATTCGCCAACACATCGCAGATTGCTAAAGGCGTTAGCAATCAGGAATCGAAGGAATCAGAGATAATGTGAGAAATTGCTGAGAAGTCAGCAGCCCGACATCCATCTAGCAGATTGCTAGGGAAGGTTAGCAGTTCATTCGGAAGAAGCTTAGCAAAACGAGACAACCAACAAGACTGCTACACTACCGTTCTGACAAAAGTACATACAAAGGACAAAAGCCTTCCCGAAGTAGTTCCAAAAGCACATTACGACGCCAGAAAGAACAGAGAAAGTTGAACCACTCTTGGACAAAGGAACCGTTGTGTCTAACGGATATGGAGATTCAAAATTTGAATCTCCAAGTATAAAAGACAAGTCCAAAAGTGAGAGACGACAACTGCTTCAATCACTTACTACTCACAAACTCATATTCAAGAGATTCCTTAGACATACAAAGTGAAAAAGTAGTCACGAGAGCATTAACGAGACAAGAAGAATCTTTAAAGTTCTCAACCACCGAGTGTCCCCTACATTCAAGATCTGACACTCAAGTGGTTCAGTGAATCCTTTTTAAGGTTCAATCATTGGGATACCTTCCGATCTTCGAAGCATCCAACAATCATTTCTAACAAGATCTGACTCCGACGGGTATTTTGCCAAAAACAGATAAGTTCAGGAGAGAACTCTAATATCTCCCATCACTATCAGCGAAAGACAAGTTTCACGAAGGTGCCGCCCTTGACTTGACTGGAGCTGTCACTAACTAAGGGTTACGAAGTAACGGTGGATAGTCGTCGAGTGGTCGGCTCGAAAGTTCACCGCCTACTACACGTGAAAGGCAATTCCTTGTATTTTGTATACTTTCTTAGTGAATTCTTAGCATTTCGGCTAAGGAGTAGACGTAGATCTATTGATCGAACCACTATATATATTGTGTCTTGACTGTGTTTAACTGTTTTATTGCTTGTTGATTGAGACTGTTTTGAAACCTAGCAACCAAGTTGCTAGTGTATATCTGCAAGTGAATCTTAAGTCAAGGTTGAGATAAACTATCTTTGATAATAACATAAGTGCAAGTGAATGTATATTTATTCCGCTGCATTTCGTGGGTATTGTAAGTTTACACCATGACGACTCTGATAGTTAGGGACCAACAGACAGCATGCAATAAATCCTAGCATGCTCCTAACATGTAAAACATACAACATGCTTAGAAAATAAATACACATAACCCAAGAACAAATAAAATGTCCTCGTGGACCAAAGATGTGTATCTGCATATCTACCTATTCTATTATATAAATATGGGATATACAGCTATTCAAATGGGTCTTCGAATCGGATCCGGGCCTCAAACAATACAAATTTGGTCTTTTGAATTTACTACAAATGGTCTTTTTCGAGCCACCGTTGCTACCAAATGATGCACAGTCAACGGCCGAAACTTAATGGGCTTTGAAGGACGTCTACCAACATTGACTATTCCCTATTCATTGCCACTTGCAGCTAACCCGAACTAACCGATGGTCGAGGGGTATACTGGTAAGTTCTGTGATCACTTAAGGAATTACGGAAAGTGGGAAAATGTATCCTTAAAAGTCTTGTTTTTCTTGCTTGTTGTTTGTAGTTTGTAGCTTGTAGCTAGGAGTTCTGAGCTACGGGAGGGGCTCGGGGAGGGGAGAATCCCTTCACCGTAAATACCATACCTGTAGCTACCCTTCTTCTTCTTAGTAGCTTCTCTTCTTAGCTCCTGCAGGGTTTGGTGGCCCGAAATTTACTTGGCTTTGCCAAAAGGCCTCATCTCTAAAAGCCCGGCTCGCGAGGCGTCCCTCCCGCAGTAGGGTTCCAAACCTCGCTCTTGTGACATGCTATGTTTCCCCTCTCTATTCCCAAGTAAGGGGTGAGTCCCATGCTTTGTGGATCGCGGTCTCACACACTACCAAGCGCGAAGGAAAGGCCTCCGCCACTTGAGCCGTATGCAGGGGAACTCGCACGTGCGGTTCTTAGGGGGGGCTAGTAGGAGCCATCCCATCCCAATAGCGTATATTTGGAGCTCAATATGAAATTTTATTTTCTTGCAAGACCCGTTCGGATAAGGGAAAACTCCAGAGATTGCTTCGAAGTAAGATCCTTGCGTTGACCCTTTCCTGAACTAGAACCGGGTCCGGGTGAGAGGAGACAGCCCATTTCTAATTCCAGCCGTGAAGACTAGTAAAATTATGAAATCTATGTCTGTTATTTTTTTGAGAATTTTCAAAAGTTTGATACTACTTTTCATGACTTCCTTTCTTATTCACTTTTCCTTTCCGAAAGAGAGATTTAGTTCGTATTCCGTGTACCAAGACTCGACATAAGATTTCAAACATCCTATGTCTTTCTTGGAAAAACCAAGGTGATTGAATTGAGTTGAGTAGAATACAAGCAAGTCTTTCTTCGGAAGAGCGGAACTCAAATAAATAAAACAATGAAAATGATGTCCGAATTTGAAGCTATTTTGATATCTTTTGGGATCAGTCTGCTAGTTTCTTTGATCCCACTCGGCGTTCCTTTTCCATTTTCTTCCAATAGTTCGACCTATCCAGAAAAATTGTCGGCCCACGAATGTGGTTTCGATCCTTCCGGTGATGCCAGAAGTTGTTTTGATATACGATTTTATCTTGTTTCAATTTTATTTATTATTCCTGATCCGGAAGTCACCTTTTCCTTTCCTTGGGCAGTACCTCCCAACAAGATTGATCCCTTTGGATCTTGGTCCATGATGGCCTTTTTATTGTTTTTGACGATTGGATCTCTCTATGAATGGAAAAGGGGTGCTTCGGATCGGGAGTAACCACTAGTGATAGGGCAAAAATAGGGGGGAAGGACAAATTCTCCAAACTCAAGTATTCCCAAGGTGCACACTCAATGCCAGCTTTCAAGCAGACAAATGATAGGAAGCACTTTAACTCAAGAAGAACGAGTTTCTAGTTCGTTTGCTATCTTTGCACACTCCCCGTCTCGAATAGAACCAGAGTGAACCATCTCTACAAGTCTTTCTGGTTAGGATTTTAGTCATTATTTTTCACACCATTATGTACTCTTAAACTTGTAGTCCACCGGGGAAGCTTAATGGCATTGTTCCGGGGTAAGGTTATCAAGATTTAAAGGAAAAGACAATAGTAGAAGAGATTGATCCCACTAGCTTGGAAGTAGGACTTCCGCTATTCACAAGCATTGCTTCTCTGCTTACTACTCTACCTAGTCTTTGACTCCCCCTCTTCGATCTTTCCTCCACAAAAGAAATTCTTCGTTGGTCCCATGCTACCACGCCTACCCTAAGCAATCACTTAGTGGAAAAGGAAGTGATCGAGCGATGACAACCAGGAGGTGGGCTTGGAAGCAGCCATCCTTTGAAGAAAGCGTAATAGCTCACTGGTCTAGCTCCATGGCACCGAAAATGTATCAGGGCTCAAGTGATTCACCGAAGCGACGAGACCTTGAAAGCTGCTTTTTCAAGTGTCAGTGTAAAGCTCTTTCATCGAGTGCGCGATCATGACAAGACTCGAGGAAGAAGCCCCGGCTAACTCCGTGCCAGCAGCCACGTTAAGACGGGGGGGGGCAAGTGTTCTTCGGAATGACTGGGCGTAAAGGGCACGTAGGCGGTGAATCGGGTTGAAAGTGAAAGTCGCCAAAAACTGGCGGAATGCTCTTGAAACCAATTCACTTGAGTGAGACAGAGGAGAGTGGAATTTCGTGTGTAGGGGTGAAATTTGGAGATCTACGAAGGAACGCCAAAAGCGAAGGCAGCTCTCTGGGTCCCTACCGACGCTGGGCCCCTGATCCGCGTAGACCAAGGGCGAACACTCATCGTTTCATTTCGTATTGTGTGACAAAGAGACTTCCTTTGAAAATAAAGCAATTTCAAAACAGAATAGAATAAGAATAAAAGGCTTAGTTTGAGTTCTGACTATAGTTGCAACCTATCTCGGCGTGAAGCGAGTGCTTCTAGCTGCTTCGCCTGCTTTTATTATGGCGGCTATGTTTTCGCGGCGGAAATGAACGAAAAGCGATATGAACGTGCTATTTTCAAATCGGTTCTTGTGTGGGTTCGACTCCCCAACGAGATTTTTAACAAATTTTGTATAAGGGATCACACCGTTTGGACTTCCATCTCCAACCAACGGCACCGGTGATTCACGCTTGAATCGCCGCCAATGGGTCGGAGAAAATGGCTAGTTGAGCAGCCTGGGCCAAAAACCAATGCACAGGGCGCTTTTCTCACCTCTATTTCCATTGATTCCAATGACAATCATGCCGGTAACCTACTGGGCTTTAAAGCCCTAGGTTTGAACTTTAATTCCACGTCATCGGTACTGGAAATCCATAAGAGGATCACCTCCAAATGAACGCGGAAAAACGTCCACCTGCATGCTGCCAACCTAGAAAATTAGGGCTTTCTTGCGACTGGGCCAACTTCATCAGCCCATTGCGCCGCCATGATTGATAATCAACCTCCCAAACCTACTGGGCATTGAAGCCCTAAGTATGGAAAGTCAGAACATGTCATTGGAATTATGAATACGACTCGAAATAGCCACCAATCGACGCGCAAAATCAGGCCACACGCAGACAGAATCGCGAGATTGTTGTGTGCTGCTATTTTCACGCAGCAATCGCTGCCAATTCCGCTGCCATCAACGTCAATCAGCCCTTGGGCTTTGTAGAACCAAGCAAGGCGTACCCTCCCACGCAAAGAGATCCGACGATACTTGCCGTAATCACCAAAAATTTAACGTGAAAGTACACCTGCGCAAATAATCGCACGTGAAATCTACTAAAAACCAGAAAAAAAATATGCGACTGCCCTTTATTAACACTCTTACCGTCGTTGCTATCGTCGCTGATCGGGCCATCCTCCAATGTCTTGGTGATCACCTACCACCGGGCTACAACTTCCAACCACCGCCCCTCCTGCTGCCGGGAAGGCTGCGAACAGGAGCTACAGACAGGCTGCTAAATGTGCGCAGATGAGCGCGCAATTTTTAGCCTCCGTTGTGCTGTTACCCGTCCCTTTCCCAGCCTACCAGTGATGCAGCGGTGATTTCCATTGACCCAGCTTCAAGCCCCACCGGCCGGTCAACTCAATCGACAAGTCGATAGGCCGTGGCTGAGCCACGAACAGCCCCTGCACGACTGCAATTTGGCAGTTTTTTGTCGAACTTTGTTCTTCGTGTTCTTCGTTTCTTGGTCTCATTTTTCGTAGTAAATTAAATCAAAAAATGATATAAAATTAAAGGAAATAAAATTACATCATTTCCTACACTAACCAAAGATTTTCTCGTGGTGAATAACGATTACGAACCGCGAATAAACCATCGCGCCAAAGCCAAAAACCGATCGGGAGCCACGAGGAACAAAATAAATATAAAATATATAAAAGCATCGATGACATAGTTAAATAATTTAAAATACAATAAACCAACAGCACGTCTCAGGCAAAGCCAACAACCATGAATGAGGCTTGATAAGCTCGTTTTTCTACTCTCTTATCGCATTGTTTTTCTTTTCTTTTATGCATTTTAGTTTGTTTTCTTGAATAAACTGAGCATGAGTATATATTAGAGGGTGTTATGCTTGCCATGGTAAGATTTCGCAGGTTTTAAGCCAAATCCAATGAATAAACTCTTTTCTATCTTTTATTTGCTTTGTTTAAATTTCTGCATGGGAAAATTTTTTGAATAAGACGCGAGATTGTGGGAACTTGAGCATGTTTGAACCCTAGGACTTTGATGCGAGATGAGAATTGATTGACTTAGTTTGCGTTGATTGTGATAGTGGTTGAGTATGCCTATGAATGTGAATACCGCTTGATTACTTGTTTTGATACTTGCGTTGGCATGAGATAGATGATGATTTGATGTTTGCTGTGGAAGAAAAAATTGTCCTAAGTGTGAGTTTTTGAGCCTGAAATTCGATTGTGAGTGTGTCTGTAATTTTGAGTTTCTCTAGAACTTGCTCTGTTTCTCTTTCAAGACTGCTAGAGTGCACAGGTTTAGGAAGTGATTTTAGGCCATCTTTATTTAGCCTATTTTCCCATACACTGTCCTAATTAAATATTATCCCTAGTCAGCCCTTTTGAGCCAATGATATTTTCTTTCTTTGTCTATGAGTGGAAATAAATAGGGGAATCAACTCTTGTCCATGAGAGTGGGTTGGGATTTGTTTGAGAAAGGATAAGATATTATTAGAAGGGTAAAAGCAAAAGAAAAGGTTGGGCTCTAGAAAAAAAAAATAATAAATAAATAAAATGTGTTGTTGTGTTTGTTAATCCTTATAAGCTTAAATGCATAATCAAAATTGTTTAGAGCATAAAAGGATGTGTGAAAAAAAAAGGAAAAAAAAAAGAAAGAGAGAAAAGATGTGAATAAAAGAGCCATGGTTTGTGTTGAAAATATAAGGAGTTGGGTAGATATTGATAGATAGTGGATTAAGATTGATAAGGTGGATGCACTGAAATTGATTTTGAGTCACTTGGCCAAATTTTCCCTACCCTTCACAAAAGCCTACATTACAACCTTGAATAAAGTCCTTTCTGATCTTAGACTTGTGTGCATATATTTGCAGTGGAGATTGAGATTATTTGCAAGCCTATGGTAGAACTTCATTTTCATGACTTGTGTGTGATCTCATAATTATCCTAAACACTAGAGTGAATGAGCGAAACACTTCCCATGTGAGTCTTCCATAGTTTACAGATTTTCTGATTCTTTCAAAAATGCTGATGTTTAGTAGATTTACGAGTTTGAATGTGATGAATCTTGTGAGGCATTGCACTACTCTTCTGCTTGAACTTTTGATTCTTTCTTTTGTTGATTGAGGACAATCAAGTGTTTAAGTTTGGGGGTTTGATAAGCTCATTTTTCTACTCTCTTATCGCATTGTTTTTCTTTTCTTTTATGCATTTTAGTTTGTTTTCTTGAATAAACTGAGCATGAGTATATATTAGAGGGTTTTATGCTTGCCATGGTAAGATTTCGCAGGTTTTAAGCCAAATCCAATGGAGAACCCGTACCGAAAGCAGCAGATGTTCAAAGGAACAGTCACTACTTCTTCCACCGATGGAATCTGAGCTAATGGAGCATGGCATTTGAAAGATCTTTGAGTTAGCTTTCCAACGCAACTAGAATCGGATCAATCGGAGTTCGGATCCAAAAGTTATGGCCAAAACCGTGAGACTGCGCAGAAGGATCGGAAGTGGCGGAAACGTCTCTATTTCGACCGAAATGAAGCCATCTCGGCCGTGGCAAGGGCCATCTCGGCCGAGACAGACTGTTTCGGCGAGATTTTGCGAGATTTTCACATATTTTGGGCGAGAATTGCTTGGGGAACAAGATATACATCAATTTGGAAGCAATAAATCATACCTTTTGAAGATATGCATCCAAGGCCTCAACCCTACTACTATATAAACTCTTCAATAGCTCAGAATTATGAGCCCCTTTAGTTTTGAAAACCCTCTTTTATTTTTTTCTCTTCTTCCCCCTTTACAGTTTTTACACCTTTATTTTTCTGTTTTCTTTAGAATTCCTCTTTACTTTTATTTGTTGAACATTTACTTTTTAATGCAATCTTTATTTTTCCCTGCAATGTTTATCTTTAATATGTTAGGCTAGAACCCTAAACAGGTTCTAGGGTTTCTCCATCTGTGATGCTTGTTTAGATTTATTTATTCAAACCCTTTTATTGGTTTAAACTCTTTGATTTTATTTCAAATCTATTTTCAATTGAAGGATCGAGAGATGAAAATTGGAATAGGTTTTAGTTATTGATTTAAGGACCGAAAGGTGAAAATCGATAATAGGAAGTAAGAGTTTAATACTTTTGATTATCTGTCCGACCAAGAAGATTTCAATTGTAGGAAAATCTAGATCTTTATGAAATTGATTAATTGGTGTATTTTGAGACCGAGAGGAGATAGATCACTAATTAGTAATTTAGGTTTTAATTGCCCGACCAAGGAATTAACTCCAAAATAAAAGGTTTTCCACCAAAATTGTGTTTCATGGGTTTGAATATTTAATTCTTGCAAGTTGATCAGATTGGTAGATTTCCCTGGAATCTGTGCTTTCTAATATTTGAATTTCATCCTTTTTATTTACTTGTTTTGAAAAACCCAAAACCCCAAAAATTGATTTGCCCAAACAAAAGATCTAAAAATCATATCCAGTACATGATTTTCCCTCGTTGCACTATCATTGTGGGATCGACCAACCCTTGGGTTGTTTATAAATTTATTTGCCCTTTGCTATAATTTGTATGCAGATTTAGCTCCGATCGAATTGGCGCCGTTGCCAGGGATAGTCAGACGGCGAGTCGTTACTGGAAAGTTGAAGAACTTCTGGATTAGGATGTATTTTCTTGATTTTTATTTTTAATTTTCGAGTCAGTTCTGTTTTTCTTTTTTTCGTGTGCGTGTGTGTTCGAGTCGCGTCTGTCTCGGCCGAGGTGAGTCCCACCACGGTCTCACCTCGGCCGAGAGGAGTTACCCAGCTCGGCCGTGATATCATTTGCCACGGTCGAGATGTATTTCTCCATCCCGGCCGAGATAAAGTCCAAAATGGCTGGGACAGCCTGATCTTTTCCTCGTTTTCTGTGCAGGTGCATGAACACACGGAGCAAAGGGAAGACACTCGATCCCGTTATACCAGAGATCGAAGCAGCCTGTAGAAACATTAGAAAGAGAGGAAAAAGACTGAACTTCGAGATGGAAGCAAATCAAGAAGCCCCTTTGCAGAACATGACACCAGAGGAGCAGAGGCAGTTTGTGAATGAGGTGCAACAACTGAGGGCGCAACTTCTTGCAGCCCAAGCTACCCAAGCCGAGCAAGCCGCAAGATTGGCGGAACTGAATGAAAGGCAGGTCATGGTGCCACAGAGGTCTATTCTAGACCGATTTTTACCACAGCAGGAGGAAGCAGGATTCAGGGTTGGCATCAACGCCAACAATTTTGAGCTGCGCACAGGGCTGATACAGATGGTGCAGCAGAACCAGTTTGGGGGAGAGCCGTAGAGGATCCGTATGCCCACCTCAACCAATTCATAGAGGTGTGCGACACGATAAAGCAGAATGGAGTCCCTCAAGACGTCATCAGGATGAGACTGTTCTCGTTCTCACTCAGAGACGAGGCGCGATCTTGGTATGTTGGGCTTGATAAAAGCCAAATTGGGACATGGGAGGAGCTGCGAGCAGCATTCCTCACCAACTACTTCCCACCGAGCCTGTTGCTGAAAAGGAAAGCTGCCATCACCACATTCAAGCAGCTCTATGATGAGTCACTGCATGAAGCCTGGAAGAGGTACAAGGAGCTCCTGCGACTCTGCCCTGGACATGGAATTGATCTCGAGATGCAGGTCTGCCACTTCTATGAAGGTCTGAATCCTCACATGAAGAAATTGGTGGATGCATCTGCTGGCGGGATCTTGATGAAGAAAAGTGGAGCAGAAAGCATGAGGCTTCTAGCAGACATGGCACTGAACAGCCACCAATGGCCTACTGAGAGACAGATTCCAGTCAAAGCTGTTGAGGCCAAGACAGAATTTGATTGTGTCGCGGAGGTGAAGAAGCTCCGAGAGGAAATTGAGAAGCTGGGGACCGCAAAGGTAGCTGCTAATCTTACTGAGCCAAGCATGGCAATTGTTCCGGAGGTAAACTATATTGGAGGTGGTTATCACAATAACTACCGAGGAAATCAGGGGTATCACTATAACCATGGGCGATCTCACCCTGGTTTTTCTTATGCTAACCCCACTGCTGCAGAACACCCTCCCCCTGAGTTTGATGTAGGTACTGGAGGTGAAATTGTGGAGAAAAAGAAGTCTGTGTTGGAGGAAACACTTGAGAAATTCATAAAGAGCTCAGACAACAGATTCGGCAAGGTGGAGAATGAGGTGAAAGGCATGGCCAACCATATGCAGTTGATGACAAAGCACCTGCAGATGATGGACACCCAGTTGAGTCAGATTGCCGCTACCTTGGGAAATCAGCACAAGCCGGGCCAACTTCCGAGCATGACAGAGACAAATCCAGCAAAGGCAAAGCCAGTAAATGCCATCTCGCTGCGATCTGGAAGGAGATATGAAGGCCCGAGCAACCCGGAAAGAGAAGATTTTGGAGGAGCTGAGGAAGAAAATCCCTAGCATAACAACTCTGTCTCGACCGAGATGGCCCCCATCCCGGTCGAGACAGAGGAAAGCAGGCCGGCCAAGATAGAAGGAGACACGACCGAGATAGAGCAGGGCAGGATGACTGAGATTCAGCCATCTCGGTCGAAACAGAAGGCCAAGCAGGGCGAGAAAGAGAAGGAAAATGAAGGAAGAAAAACTGATCTGGTGCCTCCAATGCCTTTCCCACAGCGATTCGCAAAGAAAAGGGAGGACTCTAAATTCAATAATTTTGTTGAAAATCTTAAAAAGGTGAACATTAACATACCTCTTGTTGAAGCTCTCAGGGAGATACCGGGATACATGAAATTCCTAAGGAGGCTGATGAGCGAGAAGAAGCAGTTCGTGGAAAATGAAACTGTAAAGATCCATGAGGAATGCAGCCTACTCCTACAGAAGCAGATCCTGATCAAGAGGTCTGACCCAGGAAGATTTCAATTGTAGGAAAATCTAGATCTTTATGAAATTAATTAATTGGTGTATTTTGAGACCGAGAGGAGATAGATCACTAATTAGTAATTTAGGTTTTAATTGCCCGACCAAGGAATTAACTCCAAAATAAAAGGTTTTCCACCAAAATTGTGTTTCATGGGTTTGAATATTTAATTCTTGCAAGTTGATCAGATTGGTAGATTTCCCTGGAATCTGTGCTTTCTAATATTTGAATTCCATCCTTTTTATTTACTTGTTTTGAAAAACCCAAAACCCCAAAAATTGATTTGCCCAAACAAAAGATCTGAAAACCATATCCAGTACATGATTTTCCCTCGTTGCACTATCCTTGTGGGATCGACCAACCCTTGGGTTGTTTTTAAATTTATTTGCCCTTTGCTATAATTTGTATGCAGATTTAGCTCCGATCAAGGCTCTGATACCAATTAATGGAACACGCCGGTGAAGGCAGTTTGTCCCCACGATTGATGTTGGATACCAAACGTACACATACGTGGTTTAATAAGATTAAATCGACAAGATCAGTGATTACCTTACCAGATCTACAGATCTGGAGATTGATTCCACTGGAGATATTCTAGCCTGTGTCTCAGGAACCACGATCGGATGCCGGGTGGACAACAATCCTCTGATTCATTAGATTCCAAGTAAATCCGGATCTACAGTGTTTGAGAAAACTAAACCCTCGTCGTCGTTAAGCACATGAACTTATGGAATCATTCAGTTTTTCTCTCAACCACAAATCTTATTTATAAGCATCTTCTAGGGTTTTTAGTTAGGCCAGGCCAGGGATCTCTAGAAGGCATAGGATTGGGCCTCCCATAAGTCCAAACACATATATTCAGCCCATAATATAATTTGAACTTATAACATTAATCCATTCCACTAGAGAATTAATGTGGCAACTGCCATCCTATCCTGATGTGAATTAGGGCTTCTATTTTGCTTAATTAATTCCCCGTATTTAAGATAACGTACATCCATTAATTAATTAAAATCTCTGACAGCATTAATTAATTAATATCTTAATTCCTTAAGTAGTACCCGCTAAACATTATTATCGTATCAAAATAAATTCCACCTGCAGGGTTTAATACGATAAAACTTATGAGCTCCTTAAGGGGATGTCATCAACCTGGATGTCCAAGACACGGTTTCCTAATATGACTATATAAATACATACAAATAATGTTGTTACCCAAGATACGGAGCATATTGAATCATCCTTTTGATTCTCACCCATGGTAAGTCAAAGTAACAAACAATCATTTGCATATATCTATATATCACATCTAGGGTTAAGAATTAACAAAGTCGTTGAGACCTTGGTTCTTCATAAAGTCAGAACAGAAGAACATGTCTCACTACAATCCATTCAATGCGACACCACGCACTGCTATAAACTAATAACCAAGACTAGTTATCTCAAGTTTATACTACAACCTAAAATAATAGTTTATCCAGAACTATCTCAGTTGTGAATATGTTTTATATCTTATAAGGAACCCAACAATGCAATCTTCAGTGGGACGACGCACCCACCACATTGTTTACAATATAAGATAAATGGATATACATGCAATCATGAGATTGCATCAATATGATAACATTTGTTTCAGTTAATTACAAGAGATTAAGTACATGCCAAAGCTCACTTAAAAGTATGCTTAATAGTATACTCCAACAAGTAGGACCATGAACTCCAAGATAGGTCCTGCTCCAAAAGCACTCGACCTAAAACCATGGAACTATGGTCCATGACCTACTTGTAAGACTAAGGAGGTAAGTGTCAAGTCTTGCATAACTCGGAATGAAGGGATCTTTACTTGCAATATGAATTGCATAATCTGATTTGCAAGAACCGATTATTAAATATTATAAATTAATTGTTATGCCTATGATAGGGCATGCTCCTATTGAATGCATATGAAAGATTGTGGAATACTTGGATGAATTTAAACTCTGAACAGCTGCGCAAGAATTTGATCTTTAATCCTTATTGCGCAATATGATTCAATCATGAAAAGATCATAATTAAATCTCTGATTTTATATATATAAAATCGAAAACAATAAGGAATAGAGAGAAAAAATATCCTTCGGATTTGATCTTTTGATCTGTATCTTTTGCTTCGATTCGGATATGTAGTGAAGATTTCCTTTGGATTCTGTGCCTATCGAGAAGAAAAATATCCTTCCACCTTCTCAGATTCAGTCGACAATCATAGCTCCCAAAGCTCTGGTTTGCTGCATATCAACTTATGATCTTGTGGTGCATTGGGATCTGAGAACTCGAGAGCATTTATAGGAAATTCTGATCCCTGTTGGGCTTGAGATTTTCCATGGGCCAGACCAGAGACCAGTATGCAAATAGCAAAGAAGGCCTATCAATTAATTAATTCTCATATTCAACCCTGAATATAAAAAAATTAATTAATATTGATTCATGCCACCAGAGAATCAATATTGTCCGACCTCTTTGCTACCACGTTATGAGGAATGGGTTGCACAGGCTCGATATATCCCCCTATTTAATGTTACAGACATTCATTAATTAATTTAGGCTCTGATAAGCCTACAAATTAATTAATATGTTTTATTCCTAAGTAGTACAACTCGATACCTTTTCACGTATGCTTGAACTTAATCAGCTCCCGCATAGTGAACCTTTTTAATCTTCTTAGGGAATGTCACCATCCTATACTGGATATGGTTACTTAACTAAAGAACTAGAAGTCATACACAAGCTCCTACCACCCAAGGTACAGATATACAAGTTCATCTAAGACTATCCACCATAGTATCTCAAAGTGATACACAAACTTGTGTATACCTCTTGAACCTTCATTAGGCTTCAGATTCATCAAGCCTCGAGATCAAGATTCTTTTAATGTCTGATATAAGAGTCGATCTCAGTTAGGTCCTATTAATACGTACCAAACGTACCAGCACATCTAGTTACCAAGATCAGCCACTAATTTTTGAATGTCCTGCAATCTAAACCGACAGTCTACTCTAGCACTATCTCAGCTGTGATAACCTTTATATCTCGCTAGGTCGAGCGATCCATACGATATTCTGTGATCTGCAACACACCATATGATCTCCCTATCGATGAGATAAGAGAATAGAGTCGCTTGTGATATATGTTTGTTAATTTAGACAGGAGATGATTATACAACAATAATGATTCCCAGTATATTAACCATAAATCGTGTACATAATATACCAATTATAATTCTTTCAGTATATAAATCCATCAAAGTATTATACAAGTGCTTTCCAGAGTATGCAACACGTCTTTACTAATCTAGCTATTACAAAGATCATCACGTGGATGTCTTCACCCGCAGTCCAAGGTTACGAGCATGCACCTCATAAACCTTCTGTGGTAAGGATTTTGTGAATGGATCTTCTTGATTTTCCTTAGTGTCAATCTTCTCAATTAGAACATCACCCCTTGCTACGATTTCTCTCATCTCAATGTGTTCTGTTGCCTTGTGAGTTCGTGGTTCCTTCAAATTTGCCACTGCTCCAGAATTATCACAATACATTGTGATAGTCTTGGGCAAATGAGGAACCACAGCCAACTCCAAGAGGAAGCTCCAGGGTCATACTGCTTCTTTCGATGCCTCTGAAGTTGCAACATACTAAGCTTATATGGTGGAGTCTGCAATCCATATCTGTTTTGCACTCCTCCATTATATGGTTCCACCTCCTAAATTAAACCCATACCCACAACTAGATTTCTTTTCATCCCTATCAGCCTGGAAATCCGAATCCGTATAACCCACAGGGCACAATTCGCATACTTAAAAACCAGACAATAGTCCATTGTCCTTTTCACATACTTGAGAATGTGCTTTACAGCGTCCAGTGCACCTGTCCAGGGTTAGATTGATATCTTGCTACCATGCCAACAACAAAGCAAATATCTGGTCTCGTGCACATCATAGCATACATGAGACTTCCGATTGCCAAAGTATACAGAAACTTACTCATTTCATCTTTCTCTTATTGTGTCTTAGGACACTTATTCTTGGAAATATGAACGTCATGTTTGAAAGGTAACAAACCTTTCTTGGCGGTTTGCATGCTGTAATGAGCAATCACAGTATCCACATATGAAGCTTGAGACAACGCCAACATCCTACGCTTTCAATCATGCAAAACTTTAATGCCTAGGATGTATCTGGCTTCTCCAAGATCCTTCATATGAAACTGTTCAAATAACCACCCTTTTATGTTTAACAATATCTCCACATTGTCGCCAAATAGGAGAATATCATCTATATAAAGTACAAGAAATACCACGCTTCCACTGACACATAGACGGTACACACAACTCTCATTCAAACATTGTGAAAATCCATACGACTTAATCACTTCGTCAAAATATAAGTTCCATGACTGTGAAGCTTGCTTAAGTCCATATAAAGACTTCTTGAGCTTCCAGACTAAATGCTCTTCGCCATCCAGCATATAACCTTTTGGTTGTTTCATATAGATGTCACGACCTTGTTCAAGGTACCCATTTAGAATCACAGTTTTGACATCAATCTACTAGATTTCTAGGTCCATATGTGCTACAATGGTAAGGAGCATTCGAATGGACTTGAGCATGGCTACCGGTGAGAAGGTTTCATCATAGTCTATGCCCTTTTTCTGACTATAACCCTTCGCCACCAGCCTGGCTTTATAAGCCATAATTCTCCACTCGCTCTTTTCTTTCTCTTGCATACCCACTTGCAACTTATGGCTCGAGAGTCATCTGGTAGCTCAGTTTTCTGATATACATCCATAGTTGTTATGGATTCTATTTCAGAATCCATGGAAACACACCATTTGTATGTGTTTTTATCAGATACCACCTCATCGTACATCCATAAGTCGGTATCATCCAGTCTGTTTGATGGGATCAAGTCAGAAGACTCTCCTACAAATATGTATCTTTCTAGTTGTCGAACAACCCTCCCACTGCGATGAAGCATCTGAACTGCATCAGTAGTTGGCATAGTACATTGTGGTCCATGCCTTGCATTGGTGACCGTGTTGGTAGTCCCTCACCAGAGTTAGGTGAAACTACCACAACACGGGGCCTTCCTGATAGAATCGCTTTGTCATTTCCAAGTTCATGGAGAATGATTTCACTCTTGGACTTGTGGATCCTTACATATTCGTCCTCCAAGAATCTCGCGTTCGTACTGACAACAACTTTTTTATCCTTAGGACGATAGAAATAACCACCTTTCGGTTGCCTGGGATAACCTATAAATAACATTAACTTACACGTACTTTCTAACTTATCAGATTTCCTTGTCAGCACGTAGGTTGCACAACCCCAAACCCTCACTCTGGTTAACCTCGTCTTTCGCCCATTCCAGAGTTCCAGAGGCATTTTAGGAATGATTTAGAAGGTACTAGGTAAATCAAATAAGTCGTTGTTTCAAAGGCATATCCCCAAAACAAAATCGGCAAGCTTGCATAACTCATCATCAACCTGACCATTTCCAAAAGAGTTCTATTTCTTCTTTTAGCTACACCATTTTGTTGGGGGGTTCCAGGTGCAGTCCACTGGGTTGTAATCCCATTGTTTAACAAGTACTGCAAGAACTCATTATTGAGGTATTCTCCAACACGATCCCATCGTAGTGTCTTGATAGTCTTACCTAGCTTCTTCTCTACTTCCATCTTGAATTCTTTGAATTTCTCAAAGCAATCAGACTTGTAGCGAAACAAATAGACATATCCAAATCTTGATTAATCGTCAATAAAGGTGACGAAGTAATCATAACCTTCATGAGCTTGCGTGGGTATAGGTCCACAAAAGTCAGAGTGGATCAATTCCAACACGTCCTCTACTCAAGCCACACTTGCCTTAAATGGTCTGGCCGTCATCTTTCCCTCTATACAGGATTCACAGACTTGATGAGGGACCACATGGGAAGAATCCAAGGCACGATCATCTGCAAGTCTCTTAATCCTCTTTAAACTAATGTGACCGAGTCTCAAGTGCTAGAGATATGTTTGATCCTCGTTAGAAGAAGAAAATTTTCTCTTTAAATGATTATTATTATTGGATGAGTTAGATTCAAAGTTTACAGAAGATTTATGCGAACAATTTATGATATAGAGAGTCAATTAGTTTACCACAACAGATAATATTGTTATTGCCAATGATAGAAACACCACTATAAAAAATAACTGAATATCCATCGATACATAACTTGGAAATTGAAATTATGTTCCGCTAAAAATCCAACACAAATGCATCTCTCAAAATCAATTATTCTCAAAGCATAAAGTAAAATCTCTAATGGCTACAATGAGACTTACTCTCCACTGCCCATGGTGATGGTAACCTCATCATGCTTCAAATGCCTCCTTGTCAGCACGAACTCCTGCAAAGTATAAAAAATATGATCAGTAGCTCCAGTATCCACTGCCCACGAATGGGTAGAAACCGATGCTAAACATGTTTCCATTATAAATGCACATGACGTACCTTGTCCTTTTGTGCCTAGTACCAGACAATTTACTCTTCCAGTGACCGACCCTGCCACACTTGCAACACTTGTCCTTTTTACCAGCCATGCCCTTTACCCTTTTTAACTTCTTCTCAGTGGTTGTACCTTTGCTTTTCTTCTTAGTCATTCTTTTGCGTTTCATGTCATTTTGCGCAGTGAGATGACTCTCAGAAGTAACCAAAGAAACCTTTTCTAGAAGTATGACTGATTCCGCTTCCATCAAGTCATTGAGTAACTCGTTAAGAGTATACTCTTTCTTGTTCATGAAAGCATTCAGTCGAAAGTTCTAAAAGGACTTAGGGAGAGAATTGAGTATGATATCGACCTGGGCTTCCCCATCAATACCACCACCGTGCAACGTCAGCTCATCCATAAGATGAGTCATGTTGACCACGTACTCCCTTACCGAACTACCATAAGTCATTCTTTTACTGACGATTTCCCTCATGAGATTGAATCTGACAGTCCGGTCTAATTCCCTATAAGTCGCAGAGAGGTTGTCCATTATCTCAAAAGTAGTATCATAAGCCTGATTCTGCTGCTGAAAAACCTTGGACATAGTAGTCATCATGTGGCATTTCACTACATTGTTGGACTTGATCCACTTGTTAAAGTAGTTCACCTCCTCCTCCGTCGACTCATTAGTAGGAACATCTGAGCGAGGCTCAGTAAAGACAAACATGTGTTCCTCTACAACAAGGATGTAATCCAAGTTGTGTTTCCATTCCAGGAAGTTAGGACCAATTAACGGGTTTTAGGCTAAGATGTTGATGACATTGGACATAGACATGACTGAAAATAAAAAATTAAAACAAAAAATAAAACAGAATCGCAAACTATTGAAACAGTTAAGTATTGTAAGCATATGATAAAACAATACAAACGTTTCTTACCAATAGCCAAAGTAATTTTTTTGCAAGCCACGCATGTGGAAGTTTACAACAAAATACTCAACCAGAATCGGAGATAAACTAAGACCATGTAATCCTACTGAGTAGGGACTTCACATATGGGTTATGCTCTGGATAACATCTAAGCATACGAACCACAAGGCCAACTTTCCATTATAAAACTCAATTGTCATACACACACCCGATCCATGACGCTTGATTTTTATAACAAAGTTATCTCATTTAATTCAATCCTAGAGTACTTATGAAAACCAAATAAGCAAGCTACACATGTAGACGTTTACGCAAAGGCTCCAACTACTCACATGAATTAAATGTTTGTTTTAAGAAATCTCATCTATTGGAACTTATGAATAAATTAATAAGCAAGCTATACATGTAGACGTTTACTTATTGAACTATTGTTGGGAATTATTCCGGGATTTATGTTGTAAATCTCCCTTTAGATCAAATTATAAAGATTTTGTTGAATCAAAGCATTATTATTTTGGTGGATCATTGTTGAAGTCTAGAATAGTCTAGCAACTCATTTGTAAAGTCCTGTTTAGGCTATATATCGAGTTGTAATAGATTAGAAGTGCTTGTGGAAGATTTCTCAAGGATTCAGCAATTGAAACGAAGGAAATCAGATTCCAAGCAACTTTGAAAGATTCTGGATGCTAGGAGTGTTCTCAGCAGTCAGGAAGATGTTGGCTGCTAGAGACATCAGCAGACAGAAATAACTGTTAAGGAGGTAGTAGTCAAGTGCTGAGAAGAATGACTGCTAAGGAGTTGGTAGTCATATGCTGAAAGAAACGACTGCTAGGAATACTTGCTCAACAGTCAGAAGTAAAAAGATAGCTGAATGCTGAAGGAGTCAGCATTCACTAATACTCAGGAGATTGCTAGAAGTTGTAGCAATCAGGAATCAAGACTTAAAGTGCAGAATACGCAACTGCTGAGGTGTCAGCAGTTGGATACAAAGATAGACTGCTAGAAGATCTCAGCAGTCAAAAGGTCTAAGGACTTAGCAGAATGTTCCAAGCATTCTCCGAAAGAATGCTAAGCAAGGAAATATCAAGCAACTTCT
>JAPKLW010002544.1:0-20091 GCA_026898455.1 Plectranthus barbatus
AAGTTTAATGGCAATTAATATTGCCCGTCGTAGACTCAAACCCTACATTTCTCATTTGCTCAAGTGGATATCATCTACTCCATTGAAGGGTATTAATAGCTAGGTAACACAATAGTCGTTGGTTTTTATCTATCTAGGCGATGAATTGTAAACAAAACCTTTTAGGCAAACAATCAACTAGTAAACTAATTGCAACTTCTCCAAGTAAACAATTAAATCAATTGTATAGGTAGATCAAGATAGCAAATCCAACAACTTAGAAGATAGTGAGTGATTGTAAACTTCAATTGTTCCGAATTAAACCAAGTTATGTTGCAAACTAACTTTAATTCTTATGAGGTTGAGCAACCGACTCTAATGTCGATAGTCACTTGCTACAGATAACTAGCGGTAGATGACAATAAGAGTTGCAAACAACTACGTTATTAACTCCTAAGTCACTCCCAACCGACCATCGATTATCACCCTACAATCCTAGCATTGTACATGGATTTGAACTAGAACTATAAGATTATGCACTTATCACGACGATTCCGTCCACGTGTTGGCTGCAACGTTCACGTCAACTACCTAAAGGCTGGCTATTACCTACACCTATTAGGCAAGAACAAGCTCAAGTGCAAATCAACCCCTCATAGGAAAGTAAACAAGCATAATTGATTCAATCCATCACAATATCCGTAATACAACACTCACTAATGAAATTAGTTCTCCATACCTTGAGTTAAGTACAATACAAATTGGAAATTCAAAGAATTTATTAAAAAACTTCAAGGTCAATGATTGTTCTTCTTCGGTTGTCTTCTTTGAATCCAATCTACCTCTCTTCCTTCTTCAATCCTCACCAAATGTATGGAATGTGGCTTGATTCTCCTTGATTTCGGTTGGGGAGATGTTTTGAGATAAATCTTGGGAGAAGTATCATGACAGTTATTCTAATTTTGGGCCAAAGTTCTTCAATTAACTGATTTTCCCCCTTTTATAGGCGAGCAAACAGGGCCTCAGATCGCCTTTTGCCAACAATGGCTCGCCCGAGCCAACCTGGGAACTGCAGCAGTCTGGGAGACACGATCTGGATCAGCCGAGCCAGACCCGCTCGACCGAGCCTGCTCTCTGCCAGCCAGGCTCGATCGAGCCTGCACTTCTCGGCCGAGTGAGCCCTCTGCCCGGCTCAGCTCGGCCGAGCTTGCTTCGCTCGGCTGGGCGGGTCCTCCAAACTTCCAAAACTCTCCTTTGGCTCCGTTTGGATGAACCAAACCTCCTCGGACTCCAAACTCGGAAGATTTTCCTCCAAAACTCCACCAAATATGCCATATTATGCTCAAAACACATCCTACAACATTTCAAACTCAAAAACAAGACAAAAGAACAACGAAAGTATATGATATGAGGGTAAAATAGCCAAAAACATGCACGCGAACACATCAAAAAATAGGTCATTTTACACACATATCACAAAGCTTGTTATGATTTTTGCCTAGCTAGATATAAAACTCAATGACTTTTGTTTGCCTAGCTATAAATTCCTTCAAACGAGTAAATGATGTTCACTAGAGCGAATTGAAAGAACCTGGATTGATAAATTTAACGTGAGATAATGTTGAAATTTAACCGTCATCACATTTTTGGCGCCGTTTCCGGGGAATTCTTTTAGTAGGTCTTGTGAAATTATTAGAAGTTTGAAGAATTGTATGCTAGGTGTTTTAGGAAATGTTTGTGTGAATATTGTTACTAACATTTGTTTGCTAATTGTTCTAGTTTGTTTTGTTGAATTGTTTTGTTTTGTAATTGGTTTTGTTGATTTTTCCTTGGTAGTTTATGATCACTCGATCAAAGGCTAGGGAGCTTGAGGAAAGAAAATTTCAAGAAAGGAGAGGAATTGAGATTGATTTGGATATGGCTAACCAAGGAGAGGACACGGTTAGGATCGAAGAGTTAGAGAGACTACTCGAGTTAATGAAAGTTATGCTAAATGAGAGGAATGGTCCTCGGAGACCAGTTCAAAACCTTTTTCGACATCAAGGGGAACCGATAACGGGAGGTTTTCGGTTAGGAGTGAATGCCACACAATTTGAAATAAAACCACAGTTGGTCGAAATGATTCAACACAACCAATTTGGGGGACACATAACCGAGGATCCAAATGTTCATATATCTCGATTTTTGGAGATTACAGACACTATAAAGATCAACCAAGTTCCTCAAGATCAATTACGGCTATGGTTATTCTCCTTTTCCTTGAGGGATGGAGCTAGAAATTGGTTCGAAGGATTAGACAAATCAAACATTGCCACTTGGGTAGAATTGAGAGAAAAGTTTTTATTCAAGTTTTTTCTGCCAAGTTTGACTTTGAAGAGAAGGGCCGATATCACATCGTTTGGGCAAAGGTACGATGAACTGCTCTATGAAGCGTGGGATCGGTTCCGAAAGCTTTTACGTAAATGTCCTAGACATGGTCTTTCTTGGAGTCAACAAATTTGCTAATTCTATGGGGGACTAAA
Organism: Plectranthus barbatus; assembly: GCA_026898455.1. NCBI lineage: Eukaryota > Viridiplantae > Streptophyta > Magnoliopsida > Lamiales > Lamiaceae > Plectranthus > Plectranthus barbatus. Next base: position 2,502 of record JAPKLW010002544.1, read on the forward strand.
CTATGATACGAAAGTAATGATGGATGCTTCATCGGGGGGTGCGTTCCTCGATCAAGAAGAGGACGAAGCTTGGAAAACGATTGAGAAAATGGCTTAAAATAGTTTCCATTTGCCCAAAGAACGAAAATATTATCGATCGGTAAATTGGTCAACGAGGCTAAGGAAAGTGAGGAGTTTAAGAAGCAAATAGCGGCCATGCAAAGAAAGCTTGACGCATTATCTACCTCGGGGAATAGAAATGAGGAAATGATGGTGGTTCATCATGAAGAGTCATACCCGAAAAGTGTAAATTTTGTTAATCAAAGGATGGGATACCATGGTCATCCACAATACAATCCGCCAGGTAATATGTACTACCATCCATCTAACCGGTTTCACCCCAATTTCTCCTATGCAAACCTAAACAATGCTCTTAATCCTCCGTTATAACTTGAAGGGGAAGGTAGTAGCCAAGGGGGATATGCAGGGGGAAATAGTAGATATGCTACCCAAGAGCCGAGGAGGAATCCAAATGAGGAAATAGGTAAGAGATTTGAGAAATACGATGGCATGTTCGCAGAAATTCAACTTCAAATTTCTTCAATTGCTAAACAATTGAGCGGGAAGCATCAAGATGGGACATTCCCGAGTGATACCGAAGTGGTACAAAAGAAAGGATGTGTTGGGAAATTTGGCTAAGTTTCCTTTCCCCAGTAGCTACTTGTTTAGATTCTAGTTTGGTATTTTGGTGGATCAAATCCTAAGTCCTACCAGCGTCAGTTTGTCTCTAGAATAGCTCTAGTCTCAAATGTAAAGTCCTGTTTAGGTCTTTTGAGTTGTAAGTCGCAGCTGATCAAGACTCATGCTGGTTACTGTTCACCAGCATGAGATGTACTTACCAGTTGAGAGAAGTCTCACCAGCAAGCGACTGACAAGACTCGTGCTGACACTGTTCATCAGCATGAGAAAGAGCTTACGACTGGCTACTGTTCACCAGTTGGGAAGGTTTTCATCAGCAGGCGGCTGACAAACCTTACCAGCAGAATAGGTGTTCTCACTGACACTGTTCACCAGCGGTGAAGTCACCAGTCATGGGAGATTCCAAGAGTTAACATCCAGACAAATTGGTAGACTTAGATTGTGCCAATGCAAGTCACCAGCAGAGACTGCCAGCACAAGATCACCAGTATGTTCTGCCAGTCGGATGTTACCAGCAGAATTCAAGATTTGCTCTCCCAGAGTCTTAGAGATAAAAAGAAGATTCGTCTGAGGAATAAACTGACAAAGTATGACTTTAAGGAGGATACCTTAAAGTCTATCAGTTCAAGACACCAGTTCTGATTCCTCGTACTGACGAATAATGCCGTTCTGACATAAAGAGATCAATGTCAGATAAAGTGGACAAAAGCATGGCGCTTTCCGGAAATTCCTACCTGCCGCCGTCAGAAGGACATGCGAGGACAGAGACCTTTTCCGGATGTGTCCAAACGGCTAGAAGATTTGAATGGGATCCCGCGTCTATAAATAGGTCGGAACCACCAACATTTAAGACGCTTGCAAGCTGACTCCCTGACATTCAATACTCTTCACCTACCGAAAGACTGCAAATTTATTACGCTCAAGCAAGTAGAAGCAAAACACTTTCGAGGCCTTTCTAAAGGCTATCCGTGTGTTGATTTATTCAAACACGAGACTTCAAGCTTCCAGCTTGTAAGTTACTGATCTCTTTGGTGTTCTTTCTCTTCTGAGGAAGTTCACAGCAGCTCTTGTGCCAGCCAGCACTTGAGTTATTACGGGCTTTTGCCGTATTGAGAAGATACGTTCTTGGGAGAACTAAACACCCAGTGAAGCTGTGGAGGTTGAAGTGACGTGCTCGCACTCCACCAGCTGATCAGAGTTGAAGAAGGAAACAAGACCGGGAGCGGTTGATCTAGCGAAGTGGTGGACAAGGGTCGCACCAGCTAGAGATAGATCGTAGGCAACTTGTACCTGATTACTCTATAGTGAATTTCCAGTGCTACGACTGGAGAGTGGACGTAGATCAGTTGATCGAACCACTATAAATCCTTTGTCTTTTATCAGCTTTCTGCATTTCATACTGATTTAAAACCCAGCACCCAAGTGCTGGTGTATATCTGAAAACTGATATAACTGTGTAAACAAGGCTTAAAATATTCTAAGTCTTGAGCTACCAGCTGACGAGCCAGTCACCAGTCAGCTGAGTACGTAGAGTGCAAGTTGACTTACCAGCTGACAAGGTCCCAGTCAGCTGAGTAACCAGCAGAGTGCAAGAAACGATTAACCACATTTTCTGCTGCTAAGTTATACCCTGATAATCCGGGACCAACAGGATGTAATATGGTTGAAGGTGAAAGTAGGATGGAGGAAAAATTGGAAGTGATGACTCCTAATGTTGAAATGGTGGAAGTTGAAGAAGAGTCGAGTTTGGTTGTTAAAGATGAAAAGGAGGTTGAAGTACAGAAGGTGGAAGCAAAGAATGATGAGCAAACCGAGGATGTATTTCTTTGACTATGTGCGAAAAGGAGACATTGAAATGCTGCTACTGGAAGAGATTGAACGAGTGCCTATGTTGGATGAACTTGTTGGAGTGGAAATATTTCCGGATGATGAGCCATACGACGTAAGGAATAATGAACAAGAAAAGAAGAGCATAGCTAGCAAGAAGGAGGATTCGGGGGGCTTTTTGATTGGATGTGCAATTGGAGATGTTAATGTCGAGAAGGCCTTGTGTGACTCCGGAGCTAGTGTGAATGTGATGTCGTGGGACTTGTACAAAGAGTTGGATATTTGAGAACTTAAACCTACGAGTCAAGTCTTACAAGTGGCGAATCATACTTTAATTTGTCCTCGGGGGATAGTTGAAGATGTTCATGTGGAAGTATTGACATTTACATTCCCAGGAGATTTCCTTGTTGTGGATATGAAGAACAAGGGTAGCACTCAATTGATCTTCGGAAGGCCATTCTTACACATGGCCGATGCATTGTTTGATATGAAAAAAGGTGAGCTCACATTCCGATGTTGTGGCAAGGAAGTTGTGTTCACTTTACCTCCGAAGAGTGTAAATGGAAGTGAAGTTGAGAAAGCTGCGAAAAAGAAACGGATGAAGGATGTGCTTGATCCGGGCTTAATCATCATGGGCAATGAAATTGAAGAAAACAAAGATCCGGGGGATGAAGATGAGCTAGATCAAAGTAGATTGAAGAAGGCTCGATTGGATATGGATCCACCTAGGAGTGAAAGAAAGATGTTTTTCTTCCCGGAGGATCATGTGACTATAGACCGAGGTATGAGTTTGGGATCCGCACCCTTTGATCATGATTGACTGTGAGGTATGGTCGTCGAGCTATCAACGTTAAAAAAGAGCTTGTTGGAAGGCAACCTAACGAATTTACATCTTGTTTCCTTTTATGTCTTGAATAAATGTTTTTTAATTGCTTGTGTTAGTTTAATGTTGTTTGTTGATGTGAAGGATTCTTGATTGTTTGTGGTTCTACTAGTTTGATTAGCACTGTGAATTAAGGTTGGAAATGTTGGAGGTGATGTGACTTGAATTATGTAGGAAAATGGTGGAAAAATCAAGAATGGGGGTTTTGCTCTGCCGAGCAATACAAGCTCGGCCGAGCTGGTTCGTGCATTGCGGACAGAGCCTTCGCTTGGCTGAGCGAGGCAGCCCAAAATCGCGTGGACAGAGGCCTCGTTCAGTCGAGCCTTCTATGCTCGGCTGAGCCGCACGCTAATTTTAAATAATCGGGTGATCCCCATTTCGCCCCATCTTCATTACGGTGGAAATTTCTCTTCTCCAATTCTTTAACCCCTATTGCCTTGATTTATCCTTATCTCACCCTTCAATTTTATTCATGGCTAGCAAACGAGCACGTGGTGAGTCTTCCTCTTCCTCCATTGCTCGCCCAAAGGGATTTGATGATGAGGAGTATGCTCGGTTCAAAAATCTGATGGCACGCCAAGTGGTTGGGACCAAATACCTTTGCAAAGAGACGTTGAAGGCACTAAAGTTGAAGGATGACGTGTGGAGCCTCCTCAAAGACATCGATTGGAAGAAGGTTATCTCGGCTTGTTGGCCGGGTTACATGGAGCTGTCCAGAGAGTTTTTAGCCTCCGTCACCATCATGAAGGGCACGGGTGGTATACCACTGTTTATGAAATTCAAGCTTCGAGGTAAAGATTATTTTTCCAAAAAGCGAAGATTGATGAGATTTATGGATGTGATGGTAATTCTGTATTCTTGCATGAAAATGTTAGTTTGGGGGATTTTTGGAAGGAGATCACTGGGATTGACTATGATAGGGAATTCAATATTAAGGATTGTAGAGCCACTTCAATTAGGAATCAGATTATACGTTATATTCAGAAGTTTGTTGCTGGTTCTGTGTGTGGGCGGTATGAGTCTAGCAATGTGATTACTGCTGAGTTATACATGCTTTATGCTTTGCTGAATGGGATTAAATTTTCTTTGGGGGCTATGTTAATGGATGCTTGGAGTAGGGCTGCTAATATTTGTACTTCGTCTTTTTGTTGTGGCATGATTACGCCAATTTTCGAGCATCTTGAGTTGTCGTTGTCTGGTCCTTTTGCTCTTGCTGTGTATTTGGACACTTCTTCTTTGCTTGCTGGAAGGTTTCTGGTTCCTGGGCAGAGGGGCGCTATTTACTACAAATTCGGGAAGTTTGCTTTGAGAATGCCTAATGAAGGATACACCACGGTATTGGATTTGAATGATCGATCAAATTGGTTGATGGACTTGTAGGATCATAAGGATGTGGTTGGTGTGTTGTCCACTGATTGGTATTTCTCTATCCTCCGTCATCTTTCGGCAAAGGAGCGGGCTAATCTGGAGGACGTTGGCCCGAGTACCCGCGCACCTACATGGCCCCAGTCCAGGATTGGCAGCAGCAGATGATGTCGATGATGCAAAGAACTGGTGAAACTGTTAGCTCTTTGTATTTATCTTTGTAGGGCTTGAATGCGAGGATGACTGCGATGCATGGTGATTTTTCTACTGTCAATGAAGGCTACATTACTCGATTCGACAGAGTTGATCGACGGATGGATGAGATACAAGCGAATGTTCGTGAGCTGCAACGCCGTGTCCCTATACCATATCAGTCCCGCAGAGCCCTCCAGCAGCAGCAGGATCCAATGGAGTGAGACCTCACCGCCTACCTTTTAACAAACTTAGTCTCACTTGACTAAGTTTGGGGGGAAGTGTCGGTAGTTGGTGATGTGATCTTCTCCTCCTCTATCTCTTTACTGCTTTCTAGTTTAGTTTAATTTGATTGGAGTTGAATGATTTAACTTTCGATTTGGTTGTATAATGATATTGATCTACCTTCACTTTGGATTTGAATGTGGATGTTATTTGGATGTTTTAATTTTAATTGAATGGGTACGTTGATGGATTATTAGCGAGCTTGCATGAGATTTTATTCTTTCTATTTTGTTTGGTTTGTGGATATGTTACATGGTTTGGTATGAATGGTGGAGCTAGTGGATATTGCTTTATTCTTTTTGATTATTGGTTAGTGGAAAGTCGATGGAAATGAGAACTCAATTGGCTTGTTTGTGCTCAATAGTTTGGTGGTGTTTGTGTTGATTTGTAGTAGGTACAAATAAGGCATGGAGAGCAGTTCGATCGTGTGTGCCAATGGGTAACACTTTCTATCGTTCTTATACCAATTAGTTTCATTACAATTGTGTCATGGCATGTAGATTGTTGTTAGGATGTTTTGTGCTTGTTTGTGTAAGTGTGATGAACCCAAACAAGAACTTGAGGTTTGAATCATGATTTACTTAGTGAGCTTGATATTTACTTTAACCAATGATAGTGCGGAAACTAGTTGTGAAGGCATGCTTTAGTTGAACTTTTGAATTGCCGAGTTTTGTGTGTGGTTAATGCATAGGACTTGACAAAAAGCTGTGAGATTGAAGCCATGATTTTGTCATATCTTTATCGATTGTGATGGCAAGATTGAGAGCATAAGATCTAGAACTTGCATTTATTCTCTATCTATTTGGCATGAGTTTGGTAACTAAAAAATGATATTAGGCCTTCGATTCTTAGTCCTACCTTTCACTCCGGGAGTATAATGTGGTTGTTTTCATAATTTTGCCTTTCATATATTTGACCCCCGTGATTGTGCTTTAATGGAGGATTTCCTTTGAAATTATTAGGACAAATTTTGGGGGGAAATAGTGTATGAGGGTGAATACTGTGATGAGAGTTGAGTTGGGAATTGTTTGGTATCCTTGTATTGCAAGTATTGAGGCATGGAAGCTATGAAATAAAGGATTGATGTGAATCCTAAAAAAAATTGAAGCACCAACAAAAATTTTGGGTGCTTGAGAAAAAAAAAAGAGAAAGAGAAAAGAAAGAAAGACACCATGAAATGAATGGATGATGGTGTTGGAAAAATATGAAACAAAAAAGAAGAGAAAAGGAAGAAAGAAATGTTGTGAATAAAAAATCTCGGGTTTGAAGTGGATTGAAGAGAATAAGTTTGGGGGTTTTGGGAAATTGAGAAGTTTAGTCACTTTAGCCTAAAACCACCTACCTTTTAGTAAGCCACGTTATAACAAAAAACAAAGACATTTTTTATTTTAGGAGCCAACTTATTGTAGTATAGTGGTGAGAATAGTTCCAAGCCTATGGAAATTGTGTTCAATATCTTATGAATGAGTGATGCTCATCGTCCCTAAACACGTAAGGGAGTGTTTTTATTTCTTTATCCAAAAATTGATGAGTGGTTCAAGTCTTTAGCATTAACCGTGTCACAAAGTTAGGTGATGATCTCGATTGATTGAGGCATGCCAAGATAACTAAGATGAGCTGTGAGGTTGTTTCATGAAGTTCATGGATTATTTTACTTTGTTTTTTGATTGAGGACAATCAAAGGTTCAAGTTTGGGGGATTATGATATGTGTGTAAAATTACCTAATTTTCGATGTGTGAGCGTGCATGTTTGTGGCCATTTTACCCTCATATCATATGTTTTTGTTGTTCTTTTGTCGTGTTTTTGTGTTTTGAATGTTCTAGGACGTGTTTTAAACATAAACTAGCACTTTTGGTTGAGTTTTGGAGGAAAATTGCCTGAGCTGAAGGTTAAAAGAAAGTTGGATCGTCCGAGCGGAGCAAAAGAAAGGAAGAAACCTGATTTTTGAGAGATTTCTCGGGCGAGCCAGGGCAGGCTCGACCGAGCCGTTGGAACTGAGGCTTGGCTCCGCCGACCTTGTAGTGCTCGACCGAGCTTGTACTTCAGAGGATCCGCTCGGCCGAGCTAAGCCTGGCTCAGCCGAGCCATTGCAGGTTTTGATAGGATCTGGCAGTTTTCCACTTAGCTCAGGCCAGCCAAATTTGGCCCAAGCAATCCAAGGTCGTGTGAACTCGTCTATAAAAGTGGGATCTTCAAATTTTAAAAGAACTTTTGGTCAGATTTGAAAATAACCTTCCCAAGAATTCTCTCCCAATCCATCTTCCAAACACTCCCCATCCACATCCAAGGTGATCTAGGCCACATTCCTCGAAATTTTGTGAAGATCAAGGAAGATCAAGAGTTAGATTGAGTACAAGGAAGACAATTGAGGAAGATCATCATTTGACCTATCAATTTTTAATGGATTCTATCATTTTCTCTATTGTATTGTACACAATTGAAGGTATCAGGAACTAAACTCTATTGTGAGTATTGATTGGATGGAGCTTGAATTGCACTAGAACTTGTTCCTTACCTCTTAGGTGTAGGTAATAGCCAACTTAAGAGGTAGTTGACGTGAACGCTGCCGCCAACACGCGGGCGTAATCTTCATGAATAGTGTAGATTCATACGATTTTAGTTCCAATCCCTGTGAGGTGCTAGGTCGTAGGGAAACAATTGACGTTCTATTTGGAGTGGTCTAGGGCTTAATAATGTAGCTGTTTGCGAGTCTTGGCATCATCAACCGTTAGCTCACCGTGACAAGTGGTTAGCGAGTGTAGGGTCGATTGCTCAATCTCCTAGGGATTAAACATGGTTAACAACATGATTTGACTCATACTAAACACAATTGACATTCACTCAATGCTCACTCTTATCTCATTGTTGCACTTGATACTTTTTCTTACTTGTTGAAGTGAGTCGATTGTTGAAAGGTTGTATGATAATAGAACATGTTTGGATTTATGCTTTATTTCATTATTGCAAAGCTTGTTATAATTTTTGCCTAGCTAGATAAAAAACTCAACGTCTTTTTTTTTGCCTAGCTATAAATTCGTTCAAACGAGTAAATGATGTTCACTATAGCAAATTGAAAGAACCTGGATTGATAAATTTAACGTGAGATAGTGTTGCAATTTCTTCGTCATTAGCGAGTTAACCGTAGATGATCCTAGCAATCTCAAACAGTCATGTTATCGATTTCTAGTCCACTCCTTCTAGAATGAAGATTATGGCCCTATGACCTATTTCTGCACATGGATTGGATTTAGAATCATATGAATTCACACTATTCGCGACGATTCCACCCGCTTGTTGGTTGCAGTGTTCACGTAAAAAACCACCTACATTGGCTATTACCTACGCCTAGGTGATTGGGGATAAGATCTAGTGTGATTCAAACTCTCATTGGAAGGTAAACATTTAACATTCAATGTCAATTTCACACATTATCAATCCAAACAACACTCACAAGAAGTTTAGTTCTCCATACCTTTCAATTTATTCAATAAAAGAGAAAATGAAAGACAATCCATTACAAATTTGAAAAATGAATTGAATTCTTCCCCAATTGTTGCCCTTGCACTTGATCTACCCTTGAATCTCTCTAATCTTCACCAATTTGTTGTAGATCTTGCTCTTGATCCACTTGGACTTGGATGGAATGAGGATGGAAGATGGAATTTGGGAGAATTTCTAAATTAATCTAATGAAATTTTGGCAAAAGTCCTCTAAAAACTCGAAATTCCCCCTTTTATAGACGAGCAAACAGGGCCTCGGATTGCTCGGGCCAAGATCGGATAGCCCGCGATAACTTGAAAATGGAGAAACCACCAAAAAGATCTGCTTTGGCTCGACCGAGCCTTCTCTCTGAACAACATGGCTCGACCGAGCGGTTCAAGGCCGGCCGAGCGAGCTCTCTGTCCGACTTGGATCGGCCGAGCCTACTCTTTGAACTCCAGCCAGCTCTTCTCTATCCAGCCTACTTCCCTTTGGCTCCCGGCTGAGGCGAAAATCCTCCACAACTAAGCCAAAAAATGTTACTTTATGCTCAAAACCTAACCTACATCATCTGAAACACACAAAACACAAAAACACAACAAAAACAAGCAATATGCATATGATATGGGAGTAAAATGGCCACAAACGTGCACGCTCACACATCGAGATATAGGTCATTTTACGCATATATCACAGATCCAAATTCAAATCTCGGCTATCACTAAGCAATTAAGTGGGAAACACAAGCGGAGAAATTTCCAAGTGATACGAAAATAATCCCGAATAAGAGTTGTAATGGGATCAATGAAGGCTTGAAAGATAAATGTGAGGACTTTGTGATATAACCCAAAGAGGAGAGAATGGATGAAGTTGAGGAGGAAGAGGAAATTGAAGAAATAAAAAATGAAGAGACAAAGGAAGTCCAAAATGAAGAGCCGCAGAAGGAAGGCACTGAAGGGTCGATAAAGTTCTTTGAAGAAACTGTCAACAAATGGGTTAAACAAGAAAGCACACTCCTTTACGTGTTTACAGACAAGCGACTTAAGCACAAGATATCGAATTGAAATCTTATTAGCTTATTTCCGGTGATAACGTGGTTGACAAAATGGTGGGTTGTTTTTTGTCTAGAGTGGCTAACCTCCTTCGAGAACCCATTAACCCCAACATATGATCCTCATTCAACTAATCCCAAGACATTCACTTTCTTTTTTTCGTTCTTACTTTCTTCCTTTTTATTTTTTTACAATGCATATCGCATGTATTCGTTTCTGACCAAAATTTTTCTAGGTGCTCTGCTTTCTTGATTTGCACATTTTTCTTTTTTCTCTTCTCTTGAATTTTTTCCAGTACATGACTTTTCTCATTTCATTTTCTTTTCTTTTGTGAGTCAAACTTGGGGTACTAATTCAAACATATTCCAAACACCCAACCTTAGAACATCTATATTCACCCTCAATTCTCTCATCCCCAAACAGTTTCCTAAACATACAAAAGGAATCTCTAATAGGCTCAATCACGGGGTACAATGGTATGAAAATCGTGTTCATGATAACACATTATACCCCCAATGTGCAAGGTAGGAGCTAGGAATCGATGTTCTAATATCATTATCTCGTCAAAAGATTATGCTAGAATAGATAGAGAATGGATGTAGGTTCTAGTCATCTCACTATCCATCTCGCCACTCATAATGAAATATATGAAAATGTCAAGGCTCAAATCTCACAGTTTTTTGTCTAGTCTCAAGGAATAACACACACAATGTAGAGCAGTTCAAAAGTCTAACATTAGCATTCTTTAATCTCTATGATTCAGCCCTATCATTAGCTCAAGCAAAGTTCAAACTATACATGCTTCTCATGATTAAATCTCAAGTAAAAATTCAACACACACAAGCACACAAACAAGAAACCTAATTTAATCTAAACTACTAATATAATGCATAAATGGTCTGAAGTAAGAAATAAAGGAAAGTGTCACCCATCAGCATCCACTTGACACATGCTACTCTCGCTCTTATTGGTGCCTGCTCCAATTGTAGGGTTTGAGTCTACGATGGACAACGCGAGTTGCCATTAATTAAATTCTTGCCAAGGATCGTTCTTAGGATACCAGGAATAAATTTCAATTAAATAAACCATGCAATCCTATGCATGCTCCTACAAAATTAATTGCAGAGGATGGATTTAGGGAATACCTGATTTCACCGTTTGATCTACAGATCTAGATCGGAGCCAATAACGATGAAATAACCTTAGATCTGATATAGAATGCCGGCGATGGAAAGTTGTTCCTACAGATCTGATCTTCTGATCTGTTCCCTTGCTCCTTGGAAATCTGGTGAGGATAATCTACCAAGTTGAATCCGAGATCTAGAGAAATCGATCAGTTTCTCCCTTCCAGATCGCCGCCGCCGTTCTCTCTCTATTTTCAATATACTGAAAAGTCTAAAAAAATATCTTTGATCTGATAGATAAAAGGCCTTTATACAGTGTTAGGGTTATGAGAAGCCCTAACCCTAATGGGCTTGAGCAGTTCATGGGCCAGACCAGGGACCAGATGCAAAAAATAAAGTGGGCCCTCTTTATTAATTAATCCTTCCTTGTTCAACCCAGAATATAATTAATTAATAAAACATTGTTTTAACCTTCACCACGGTAACAATGCTGACTCGCCCCTTTATTACCACGTTATTAGGAACGGGTTGCACCAAAATAACATGATCCACATATTTATGGTTTTAGACATTCATTAATTAATTTGGCTTATGACAATCAACCATAATTAATTAATCTCTTATTTCCTGAGTAATACCACTCACTCCTTTTCACTTATGCCTGAATTAAATAATTCAACCTGCAGGGTTTAGCATAATGAACCTTGTGAGCTCCTCAGGGAATGTCACCATCCTGAAACGGATATGCTTACCAAAACGTCCATCCTAAGCAAGCCACACACAAATTGCCAACACCCAAAATACGGGTATAAGAGTACATGTAAGACTCGCCACCATGGTAAATCAAAGTGTAGTCAATCTGTGTGTGCCCCTTATCCTTCAGTTAGGTTTAAGATCATAGGAAGTATGTTAGGGATCTGGCTCATTCATATGTCAATGAGAATGGCACATCCCATTGTTGATCCCATAAATACATAACCATATACCGACACATCATGTAGCTAGGATAAGCCCACTTATGAACCGATGTGCCGCAGATTAGACCGACAGCCTATCCAGGGGACTGTCTCAGCCGTGATACTGTTTATATCTCGCTAGGTCAAACGACTCATATGATCCTCTGTGATCTCCTACACACCATATGGTCATCCCTATAGGCGAGATAATAGGATATTATGGTTCGTTGTATTTTTGTTTGATCAGACAGCGAGCATTGTTGCAGCAACATATATGAAGACCAGTGTACAAAACACTTAATCATATATGCTTTCAGTATACAATCCCAACACCAATCATCACACAACCTTAGTACAAGAACCTAACTAACATCATCCACCAAAGTATTTCCAACATCTCATAGAACTCACACTATAACACAATGGAACAAGCAATCTTATATCACTAAAATCAATACCTCAAAGCATTAACATTGTAAGAAAAAATCATGATTAACACAATCATTATTCACACAATTTCATAATCTAAATTCATCACAACACACCCTCAATCAAAACATTCTCCAATCCTCAAATAAAATATTCCAATGAAAATCCTAGCATCAAACATTCATCAAAATCCTTAAAAATATCAATCATTATACAACCCAGTCGAATTCACAATTCAGACAAAACATAACTTAACAAAGATAACCAAGAGTAGAGTGGACGGTGCAGATATCAACCGACAACAGTCCTATTACCCAAACTTACACCGAAGGAATTAAGTTTGAAAGAAAGGTTAGTGGATCAACAACATCAGTCGTCTCAATGTGGAGAGGGAGATTGGTCATGGCGGCGGCGGTAGGGGATAGGTAGTCTCCTTTGAAGATCCTGGATGTCCCCGTGCATCTTGACCAGTCTCCCATCAAAAATATCAAATCCCTATGCAATAGCAGCCCGATCAGTAGTAAGTCGGCCTGGAAAGCAGTGGGAAATCCACTAACGAAGTAGTTATTCTCATGTACTACCCCATCATGGAAAAATAAAGAGTGTCCATGCTTTCGGTGATCCTCTACGTCATGATGAACATATGGGACTATCTGGCTTCAAAAGAGGGTGGGGTCTGCGTGCCTCCCTGGGAGGAACATCACGTGTATGTCCTACTGCATTAGCCTCATTCTCAATAAACCTTACTAGGGTAATCATGTCACTCTTATCAATCATGAGCAAACATTTATGGTGGTCGAGGAATCTATTAACTAGTTCGAAGTATCCTCCAAATCAGAAACCGAAGTTAGATCCTTGTACGGTAACTAAAAGATTTATAATATATATGTACTACCCCCGATAGCATGGTAAAAATAAATTGCAGCCACAAGAGAATACATGTCGAACAACACCCCATGCACACTTGTCCCCAATAGAAGAATCCTAAAATGCTTAAAATTCAGAGTCAGCAATCCCCGAGAGCAGACCATGGGTGTCCTCAATGTAGCCATCCTACTCCAAGTGTCCATCACTATCCCGCCCTGAAAATTTCAGACCATGCAACATAGAATAGAACATCTACTACTTAGCGATCAACACATTCTCAAACTCATGACACCCAGGCACCGAAACAGCCACCACCTTACGAATATGCCTCAACAAAGGACTTTTAATTCTTGTAGACTTAGCATTCATGGCTAAAAATATTTGTAACTCACAACATTCACTAGATACCTTTCCCCAAAACTCAGAAATATCAATCCCTTCAGGCACATAAATCGTGACTCCCTTCTGAGGTTCACATACGTCGGCCATCATCCCGTGAGGATGTTGGCCCAAACTATTGAAGTGAACAAAACCCACACATCATCTTTAACCCTCAACGGTTTCAATGTATCAAAAATGGGTATCTTGTACCAAGCACATCATTCTCCATGATTTTTTTAATTACTCATATTCTTCTTTGCTAAAATTTGCAAGGCAGAATGGTCCAGCTGATGGTTGTACACTCCAGGATCTCCTAAAAGCTATGAAACGAAATTAGGTTAAGATTTTGAATGAAATTGATGAGAGATATACAAATTGGATATTTGGAGGGGATAAATTTCTATTGTAATTGATTTGGGGCGAAATGAGCCCAAATTTGCTTCTAAATTTGTGCACGACTTTGACAAAAATAGAGGTCATTAAAGTTGAAATAAACTTCTATATGTTGATCTCAATTCTCGGTCCATTGAGACTAAAATGCATATTTGTGCATGATTCATTCTAGTCAAAATAAACTATTTCTACCAAAAAGTTTGCCGATTTTGGTGAAATTTATCTCTGCAAATTAAATTTGGACATAAATGGCTGCATCGGGTGAAATTCACCTCTATTTCAATCACCAACCTCCTTATTTTAAAAATTCCTGCAAGAACAACTCACACGGTTCCAATTCATCCCCCAATCTATATCTAATATAAAAAATACTAAAATCACCTAAATCCTAACAAAAATATAAAACATACATCAAACCATGAGCAAGAATTAACACACTACTAACAATTGCACTGCACACATTTGAAAAATAAAGCTAAACAAGAATCAAACAAGAGAAAGAACGGGTTGGGATTCCTCCCAACAAGTGCTTCGATTAACGTTGGTAGCTTGCTGGATAACAGGTAACTTTTCAAGTATTTCATAAAGATTACTCACCAACTCCTCGCCATCACAATTTAGAGTGACTTCACCATTCCTTACATCTTTTATATGATACTCAAAGAACTTTACCGAATCCTCGTTGATTTTCTCATCCGGTTCTTCTTTCTTAACTTTTTTATTCACTTTTGCTTTCTTCCATATCTACTTTCCGCTTCAACATCTTCCATTCTCTCTTCCTTGGGTGTCAACACCAAGTTCTCACCTTCATCTCCCATGCCTTCATTAATCACGTTACAACTCTTCTATGGGATTATTACCGTATCACATGGAAATAATCCTGCTTGGTGATTTGCACTTAATTGTTGAACTATAGCCGAGATTTGTATTTGAATATCCACTAACATGCCATCATATCTCTAAAACCTCTTCTCCAACTCATCATTTGGGTTCCTCCTATGATCACTACCCCCTTAGCAGTAACTCCCCAATCCTCCTTTGGCATATCCACCATAGTTAGCTCCCCGGGCATTCACAAAAGCCAATGGCGATTCAATGCATTATGAGTATTTTCATAGGAGATATTTGGATGGTAGATGTTGTTAGGGTGGTAGTACATGTTACCTTGTTGATTGTAAGGATCCGGGATGTTGCACCTAAACTGTTGATTGACAAAATTCACATTTTGGGGAAATCATTCCTCCTTCACCATGTGTACTTCTTTTTTCCTTCCACTTGATGTAATCAACATATCAAGTTGTCTTTGCCTCAAAGATATTTTTCCTTTCAACGAGTGACTCTCACTAACTCAACCACCATCGTCACCGGTCTATAATCTCTCCTTTTCTTCGGGCATTTGTAGTTTTTTTCCTACATCTTTTCTATGATACTCAAAGCCTCATCTACCTCTTGCTCAAGGAAAGAATAATCACCTTGGTCTCGTAGTTGAGACCCCCATAGAATAATCAAATTTCTTTAGCATCGATAACCTTAACGTGCAAACCTTCTCAACAAGTTGCAAAATTTTTCCCAAGACTAATAGAGCAGCTCATCAAACCTCTGGCCGAAGGATGTTAATCGTCTCTTTTTCTCAATGTCAAATAGGGTGGTAAACATTTGAGTAAAAACTTCTCCTGGAGTTGATCCCATGACATGATTGCGTCCTTGTTTAAGCCAGCAAACTAATTCTTCGCCCCATCTCACTGCAAAAGGGATAAAATTCCTATTCGGATTTGATCATGTGGCACATGGTTGATCTTGAATGTGTTGCTGATCTCCAAAAAGTGAAATATGTGCATTTGGGTCCTCTGTTGGATGTCTTCCGTATTGACTACTTTGAATCATTTGCACCAGTTATGTTTTGATCTTAAAGTGGGTGGCATTCGACACATTTCAGAATCCTATTGCTATGTCCTCATCATGTGGTCAGCTAATGTTTTGAACCGGCCTCCTCGGTGGTTGCCTCTCATTCTTCCTAGCCTGCGTCTCTTACATTTGCCTCTATAATTCAGCGAACATTTCCATATCCAATCTTTGTTGGTTTTGCATCTCACTTCAACTCCTTCAAGTTGTCTTCTCCTACTTGGTTCTTCTAATCTCCGAGCTTGCGACCTTGTGATCGTACAACACCTGCACATAAATCCAACAAAAACACAATCAAACAAAATTAAATAAAACTTGAACTAACAAAATCAAATGTTCACCAATATTCACTTGCAACCTACTAAAGAGTTCCCCGACAATGGTCCAAAACATGATGTGGTATTTATTTTAACAACAAATACCTCATTTACTCATAGATGAGCAAGTGGTCAAGTAAAAATTATCAAACACGAAGAACTCAATTCGCTTGTAAATTAAGTACTAGCTACTACAGAGACTTAAGATATCCAAGTACGATATGAAATTTTAATATTGATTACCTAGGCAAGAAATCTATATACTTGAATGAAACAACAATGAACAACTATACAATCAAACATTAAGCAATTGAACAAATTCTTTCACAATCATTCAACAACCATTGAGGAAAACAATCGAGACAAAAAGTTATATCTCAACAACACTAACTCAAAGCAATCAATCTAATGGGAAATAAACAATCCAGAAAAAATTGAGAATTTCAGACGGACAATATAATAGACCTACAATTTATAACTAAACCTCTACAAACTGACTATAATCTCGATTATGTTGATAAATCTACCAAAACTAGTCTACCCTCTTACGACCAGTGAGAAGATCGTAGATCACGTAGGTTAATCAAAATTCATGTTGTCCTACCCTAGGTAACTCCTATATTCAAGTTACACACACATGCATGATCCATACACGAAAACTAGGTCTACTTATTAGCTACGACCTAGTTGAAAAATTATCAAACATATGGTGCCTAACTAAAAATGTATGATAGAAAACAAGCTCGAGATCAATGCAAACACCAATCATGAAGTAATCAGATCATCAATCGATCAAAATCATCAATTACAACCGTCGAATCCTGAATCCTATAAGAGTTCAACTTCTCACACATTCTTTTGGAACAAATGCGATTACAAGAGAAAGGAAATCCATTACAAATATTAAAGGAATAGTGTTTATCTTCTCAATTGTGCTTCCCAAGCTTGAATCTTCAATCACCCTTCTAAATCCTTCATTCAGGTAGATTTATCTTTGAAATTTGCCCCAAAGTGTGTAGATGGTAATTAATTAGATGTTGATGTAAATTAACTGCCAAAAGTTTGGTATATTCTCATTTTTGAACATTTAGAATAAGTTCTTGAGCGCACATTTCTCCAAAAATGGACTCTAACACTTAAGAGATTTCGACCAAAATCAAGAAGATTTTGATCAAAATTCCTCTCTATTCGCAGGAATTTTCTCATAGCAATTATTTCAATTTAAATCATATACATTTTGGTCGAAATTTAGCTATGTCCCAGCATGTGATCTCGACCAATTAAATTTTAGTCGACATCCTGGTGATTTCGGTCAAAATTTGCCTCTATCCTGCATTTTACCTTCAAGACTTTATTTGGGATGATATCTGTTGGGAAATTTGGCTAAGTTTCCTTTCCCCCGTAGCTACTGGTTTAGATTCTAGTTTTGGTGTTTTGGTGGATCAAATCCTAAGTCCT
>JAPKLW010002544.1:30091-79988 GCA_026898455.1 Plectranthus barbatus
AATCCTTTGTCTTTTATCAGCTTTCTGTATTTCATACTGATTTAAAATCCAGCACCCTAGTGCTGGTGTATATCTGAAAACTGATATAATTGTGCAAATAAGGGTAAAAATATTCTAAGTCTTGAGCTACCAGCTGACGAGCCAGTCGCCAGTCAGCTGAGTACGCAAAGTGCAAGTTGACTTACCAGCTGACAAGGTCCCAGTCAGCTGAGTAACCAGCAGAGTGCAAGAAACGATTAATCACATTTTCCGCTGCCAAGTTATACCCTGATAATCCGGGACCAACAATATCAATCTTTCATAAACCTCCATTTCGGTAAAAATTCATCAAAATAGATCTAAAATGTGTAGTTTTTTGCTTCTTTTTCATCCCTACAGATCTTCGAACACTAAAATGCCAAAAATAAAGTAAAATCTACTAAAACATATGATATGTGGGTGAAATGCATGCCACACGACCTAGAAATGCAATATTGAAATACACAAAATATATACATTTAACACACATATCACTGATATGTGCGTAAAATGATCTATGTATGTGCATGAATTTTTGCACTCATTTTACTCCCATATCATAGGTTTTTGTATTCTTTGTGTTGTGTTTCCGTGTTTTTGTGTTTTGGATGGTGTAGGTTAGGTTTTGAGCAATATTCAGCATTTTCAGCTTGAATTTGGAGGAAAATTGCCCGATCCTTTAGAAAACCGGTTGATCCAGACGTTTTAGAGGAGATTCTTGGCCAATGCAGCAGAGATCGGTCGATCTAGAAGTTTCAGAGGTAGATCCCGGGCAATCTATGCAGTGCTCGACCGATCTACAATTTCAGAGGTAGATTTCGGTCGAGCCTTGTCTTGCTTGATTGATCTTTGTCGTGCTGTGAGGTAGTTTCTCTGTTTTTGGATATCTCAGGCAATCTCGTTTCTTTCCAGGCGATCCAAGGCTCTGCTAGCTCACTATAAAAGGGGGAAAACCGTTATTTTGAAGACTTTTGTCAAATCTACACAATATCTTAGATTCTCTCTGCGATTTCAACTTCCATCATTTTCCAAACCTCACCCAAGGTATCAACGAGCTAAATCAATATTCCTTGGTGAAGATTCAAATGATTCAACGGTAGATCAAGGCCAAATACTCAGATTGGGAGAAGAAATCTTTTGTACTTTCCTTTGAAATGGTTTGTTGTCAATTTCAAGTTGTAATGAACCAATCCTTACTTGAACTACCTTGGCTTCCAGACATGATGCTTTTAACTTTACTGCACATAACTTATCTTGTTGTTGCATGCAGATGTCGTAACCTTTTATCAAGGTACCCGTTTATAAAATTCGGATGACATCATCAATCTTCCAGATAGTTAGATTCATATGTGTTGTTATGGTTTAATGAATTCGAATGGGTTTAATAGTTGCAACCAGTGTGAAAGTCTTGTTGTGAAACATACATTACTCACTAACCTAGACACTCGAATATACTAGGTTACCATTCGAGCATTTTTCTTGTATATCAATCAGTTGCCTATAGCTGGAAAGTTATTTGGCAATCACTGATCCTGATACACAACCATAACATTTACTGATTCATTTCTGAATTCATGACTTGACGTCATTAAACTGCATCGTTTGTCTTAGCAGCTTCGTTGCGCTTTAAGGGATAAGTACGATGTTGTTCGTTAAG
Organism: Plectranthus barbatus; assembly: GCA_026898455.1. NCBI lineage: Eukaryota > Viridiplantae > Streptophyta > Magnoliopsida > Lamiales > Lamiaceae > Plectranthus > Plectranthus barbatus. The sequence continues at coordinate 31,767 of JAPKLW010002544.1, forward strand.
CTGGAACAAGTCCAGAGACTGTTTCCACGAACTAGTACCATTAAGTCTGTTAAGGCAACCTCCCACTACAACGATGCTCCTTTTACGTTGTCAGTTAATGGTGCATTAATTTGTGGTTTACCACCTTACACAGGTGACCGTGCAATTGGTACCATACCTTCTAAGGTATGCTCAATATGCCACGGGGTATTTCCTGATGGATTTGAGTTGTCTTCTCTAAAACATTAGAGAACAATCTCACATTTGGATTCATGGTTTCATCCTATACAACTTGCTTGTATCTAGGATACACAAAGCAACCATCTTTTTCCTTTACCTGGAATAGCCCACAAAGCAGTACTAGCTTAAACCTTTCTTCCAACCAATCAGTTTCCTATATCAGCTTAACAGCCGAATTACCCATCATTGCCCTTTTGACAGAGTCAAGGTCCACTAGGGTATTTGGAACTGATTTAGAAGATACTAGATTAAGAAAACATACAACTGCTTTTGGCGTTGTTCCCAAAACGAAAATTTGGCAAAGCTGGCATAACTTATAAACTTCTAAAGAATCTTATTTCATTTTACCTACACTATCCCAATCGAGGAATAATAGGTGTAGTTAACTGGGATGCAATCCCCTTGCTCTGCCAATTACTGCAAAAACCCATCACTTAAGGTACACCATTATGAATGAACCATAATGTTTTTACGGTCTTATTTAACTTATTCTCTACCTTCGTCTTGAACGCTTTTGATTAAAGCAAGAGAGAAAGACTTGTAGTGAACTAAATAAACATATTCAAATCTTAAATGATTACAGTATTAATGCCTGTTAAGGCAACTGCGGAAGTAGACTTAAACCAGCAAACACGAAATAACCTATAGAGACACAATCGCCTATTAAAAGGCCTGGTTATCATCTTATACCTCTAAGTAGTTGTCATAAGCACCATTCTTAGGAAAACCTGGATTGAATCTATAATTCCATGAATTACTACTTAGACTGATGTAACCTATCTCTATAGAGATTCTTTTAAATTAAACCTTAGAACACTGATAATTTATGTCATCAAGTAATGAAGAGATAAACATCCATAATAGAAAACACTATTATTCATCATGATAGAAAAATTCTATCGAATAACTGATGATCCATAACAATTGATGAAAAACATTGTTTCTCAAAACAACATCTCTTCAGAAATTTGAATTAAAATAGAGTTTTTAAACATAAACTAAAAGTAAAATCTCCATCAGCTGAAGTAGCAACTTCCAGCATCAATCTTGGAGATGGTAATCCCGCCATCTTCAAGCCTTAAGCTTGATTCCCTGCAAAGTGTAGCAAACACGATTAGTGACCTCAGTTAGCACTACCCACTAAGGAGTGGAAAACCGATACTAAACATGTTTCAACAAGCAAAAGCAAAAGATGATGTACCTTGTCCCTTAGTTACCAAACTTGGACAATTTACTTTCCAGTGACCCTTCTTGCCACACTTGAAACATTTGTCCTTCTTGTTATCTTTCTATACTTTGTTCTCTCCTTTACCATTCTTCTTCTTCATGTCATTATGACGCGATTTAGAAGAACTTTTAGCAAGAGATCTGGAATGAACTGATAAGGCAAGACTGCTCCCACTGCTTCCTTCATTCCTATTTTCTTTCACATCACTCTTTCAACTCAGAAGCAAATCAGAGTGACTCACAGAAAAGACTGAAGAAGCTTCTGTTGATACAAGATCCTTGAGTAGACTTTTAACAGTATACTCACTCTTGTTTTTCTCAACAGAAATTCTGAAGTCATCAAATGACTTTGGTAACGTGTTGAGTATCAAGTCAATTTTGACATCATTGTCAATTTGACCACCCATTAATGTGTACTCACCTATGAGATGGATGAGTGATTCCACAAATTCACGTACCGAACAGTTCTGACCTATTTTCTGTCTAACAATACTCTTGATAAGACTGGATCTAGCATGTCCATCGAGTCCGCCATATGCTACGTCAAGACGTTGCATAATGTCACGCGCAAGCCATACATCACTATAACGAGGACGCAGTGCATGTGACATACCAGCCAAGATATATTGTCTGGCCATGCCATTCGACCACATCCACATGTGATACTGTGCACGCTCCTCATCGGAAGATGTATCAGTCGGTGAACTCGGATAGGGAGTTTCTAGATCAAACAAATGTCCAAATGAATCCAAGAGCTTGAAAATGTCACTTTTCCATCCAGGAAAATTCGGACCAGTCAAGGAATTGTGTACGATTGAATTGATGAGCGATGCAATAATAGACATATCTGAAAACAAATAAGCGAATTAAAGTAAGCACATATTACGAACAATTGAAACAAATATGCATAGAACTTTTAGATAAAACAATGCAATTTGCTTCCTCCAATTGCCCAAGCTAATTTACCGCAAGCTACTTGAGTAGAAGTTTACGACAAACGCTCAACATGCCAGGTATCTTTAGCAAAAGAAATTAATATTGGAGATCTTAAGACCATGTTCACCTATCTGCAGCAGGGACATCATTCATGAGTTATACTCCAGGCAACACCTAAGCCAAAATAACCACAAGCCTAACTCCGGACGTTTAGAGCGATTTAGCATACGTACTGGACCCATACCGCATGGCCCTCACATCCTTTGTTATCTCATTTAGTTTAATCTTAATGACCAGTGAAAGTTGTCTCAATGCAAGCTACTTGAGTAGACGTTTGCTCAGAGGCTCCCACTTCTCATCTCAAACTAAATGTTTTATTTAGAAACCTCATCGCACTAGAACTGGTGAGGGACCTCTAACGCAAGCTACTTGAGTAGACGTTTACGCTTCAAGATGCCTCACTTCCAGTGAGAGGTCGTATTTGTGGAGCTCTAATGATTTTAGTTAGAGAAGAACCAAGATCCAGCTTAGTATTTTAATTCTAAAGGTTTCATGCCCACACATTATTTTATGTTGCCATAAATTATGTCATATCTAAAATTCCATCATAAATTAATATGAATCCTGGAATTTATAGACACAATTTAAAACATAAAATAAATCACATAAAGTATTCTTGATAATTTAAAAATTACAACAAGCTTAAACAGTAAATAATTAAAGCAAGTAAACATGCTTTCCCATTATTTACTAGTGCGCACATAATAAATCACATCAGTACGAGAAATAATTAAATAAACAAATAATATTTCTCATGGCCCCTCAGATGCGATTACAACTGAAAAATAATTAAATCTAATCTATTACAAAATTTATTTTCAGTACAGATCTTCAAACTAGGCCTCCGTTGGACTTGAAATCTGATTTGGATTTGCATCAATAGCAATTGGGCTTCAATTAGTGTTTAAGGCCCAAAGGGGAGAGCCAAACCTTAATTTGAGGAATGCGGGCTGCCTCCGGGCTGAGAAGCCTGATTAACAGCCCGAGCAGCAAAAACCCTAGGGTTTTGCAAACCCTAGCCGCCTCCCTTGCAGCAGCCAGCCGCCGCCGCCTTTTCGGCAGCCACCCGCTGGCGGCAATCGCAGTAGCTGTCGCCCGCGATGCCACCTCCTTCAACCTCAAACACCGGTCGCGGCAGTCATTGCCAACGAGTCACAGTAGACGCAAAGCAGTAGCAAAACGCACCAAGGCTGCGCTGCAAAGTCACCGCCGTGCATAACTGCACGCAGCCCCTACTGCGTCGCACTTCACCATGCCGACCACCCCGTCTGCGGCATCCAAGCCATCGCAACCACGCCCACTACCGCACGCAGAGGGCTCGCGCTTTGGAAGCAAAGAGGTGCGGTCTGAATTGTGCGCAGAGGCTGCAAATAGGTAGAGCTGCGGCGAAACCCTTGCCGCCTCCTGCGCTTTTTCGCGCACCCTGATGCTGGCCGGCGACTGCCGTAGGGTGAGGAGGAAATGGGCGCAGCCCAGCCATGAAGCAGAACCGAGTTCTGCCCCACCGCCTCCACCCGTCGCCGCCGCTGCCGCCACCGCGTCACCTGCTGCTTGGCTGAATCTGAACTGATGCTAAAGCTGTCGTCAGATCTGTACTGTGTTCTTCGTCTCTTCGTTCCTCCGGATCTCAGATTTTACAGATTTGAAAAATAAAGAAAATACAAAAAATTAATCTAGATGTATTACATGATTTCCTATCAAATCTAACCACGGATTTTCTCGTGGTGTATTTGAGACCGAGCGGAGATAATCACTAATTAGTAATCTAGGTTATATTTGTCAAACATGGAAATATAACATTAATGCAGTATTCCACCTATTAAATTAATTGATTCCTACATGTTATCCATACTAAGACTTCTTTCCTAGAATATGTGCCTCTTTAATCTGATTCCACAACCTTTAATTTTTCGTATTGTTCTCTTTAGTTTTATAGAACCAAAATCTAATTTTGAATTACTCAAACAATAGACTTTAGAATCATAATTAGTACATAGGATATTTTCCCCACACAATTCCCCTAGATTGATAACCTTAGGGTTTACAAATTTATTTGCCACTGTTATTATAACTAATCTGTTAGAAAAAGCAGTGATCAAATTGGCGCCGTTGCCGGGGAACAGTTAGATTTTATCTTGTTACTAGTTCGTTCTAAGATTTGCTGGATTGAGTTTTATTTTTCTGTACGTATGCGTGTGTGAGTTTTCTTATCCGCGTCAAGCGTCGATCGACGCCAACTGATCTCTTGCATTGATCGACGTGGTATCCACGCCGATCGACGCCGACTAATTTCTACCTTTTTTTTCTACGCAGGTGCATTAACACGCGAGCCAAAGGAAAGACACTCGAGGCTTTTGTCCCAAAAATTGAAGCAACCTGCAGGAAAATCAGAAAGAAAGGAAAAGACAAAAAACGAGAGATGTCAGAGAATCCTGAAGCACCTCTGCAGAATATGACTCCTGAGGAGCAGAGGCAGTTTGTGAATGAGGTACAACAGCTGAGAGCACAACTTCAAGCAGCCCAGGCTACTCAAGTCGAACAAGCCGCAAGACTGGCGGAACTGAATGGCAGGCAGATAGTGGTGCCACAGAGGTCCATCTTGGACCGATTTCTTCCACAGCAAGAAGAGGCCGGATTCAGAGTTGGTGTCAACACCAACAACTTTGAGATACGCACAGGTCTGATCCAAATGGTGCAACAGAACCAGTTTGGGGGGAGAGCCATCGAAGATCTATATGCCCACCTCAATCTGTTCATAGAGGTGTGCGACTCTGTAAAGCAAAATGGAGTTCCCCAAGACATCATCAGAATGAAACTCTTCGCGTTCTCACTCAGAGACGAGGCGAGGTCATGGTATGCTGGACTGGACAAGAGTCAGATTGGGACATGGGAGGAACTTCGGGCAGAATTCCTCACCAACTACTTCCCGCCGAGCCTGCTGCTGAAGAGGAAAGCTGCTATCACTACATTCAAATAGATGTATGATGAATCACTACATGAGGCTTGGAAAAGGTACAAGGAGCTCTTGCGACTCTGTCCTGGGAATGGGATTGATTTGGAGATGCAGGTCTGTCATTTCTACGAAGGCCTGAGCCCGCACATGAAAGAGTTGGTTGATGCATCTGCTGGTGGAATCCTAATGAAGAAGAGTGGAGCCGATGGAATGAGACTCTTGGCAGACATGGCACTGAACAGCCATCAGTGGCCGACCGAGAGGCAGTTACTACCAGTCAAAGCAGTCGAGACAAAGCTAAAGTTGGACGTGGTTGCTGAAGCGAAAAAGCTCCGGGAATATATCGCAAAATTGGAAGCAACAAAAGCCACAACTACCACTACAGCAGAGCCGAACATGGCCATAGTACCCGTGGAGGCTGACTACATCAATCGGGGGGCGAGCAGTTCATCTGGAACTGCCGGAGCAGAAGTAAACAATCTTGGTGGTGGTCATCAGAATAATTACCGAGGAGGCAATCAGGGGTACCACTACAACCATGGGAGAACTCACCCTGGTTTTTCATATTCTAACCCCACCGCAGCAGAGCACCCTCCACCCGGTTTTGATGTAGGTACTGAAGGAGAGATTGTGGAAAGAAAGAAATCTGTGCTGGAAGAGACGCTCGAGAAATTCATCAAGAGCTCTGATAATGGATTTGGGAAAGTAGACACCGAAGTGAAGGGGATGGACACCCAACTAAGCCAAATCGCCGCTACTCTCAGCAAGCAGCATAAGCCGGGATAGCTTCCAAGTACAATAGAGATGAATCCGGCAAAGGAGAAGTCAGTGAATGCCATTACTCTGAGATCTGGGACAAGCTACAAGGGTCCCGAGATGGCCGTGAAGGACTGTGGAGGCGAGAAAGAGGAAGATTTCGCAGGAGAGGAGTCACCGTCGATCGATGCTCCTTCCGTGTCGATCGATGCCGAAGAAAGAACCCCGTCAATCGATGCCGCCCCGTATCGATTGACACAGAAGTCTACTCCAGGTACAAAGCTGCAGCAGTCTGAAGATCCACCCCCTCCTCTGCCGTTCCCTCAACGGTTCGCAAAGCAGAAGGAGGACTCGAAGTTCTCCAGGTTTGTGGAGAATTTGAAGAAGGTCAGCATCAACATCCCGCTGATCGAAGCACTGAAGGAGATCCCGGGGTACATGAAGTACCTCCGGAAATTAATGAGTGGAAAGAAGCAGTTCATGGAGAACGAGATGGTGAAGATCCACGAGCAGTGCAGCCTGCTACTTCAAAAGCAGGTGCCCATCAAGAGAAGTGATCCTGGATGCTTCTCTATTCCTGTTGAGATTGGTGGACACACGTTCGAGAGAGTACTATGTGATACTGGAGCCAGTCTCAACCTGATGTCGTACTCTATCTACAAGCATCTCAACATCGGAGAGATGAGGCCCACGACGATCACCCTGCAGATGGCGGACCGATCTGTGTCCCGCCCAAAATGTATACTAGAGGATGTGCTCATTCGCGTGGGCCATCTCATTTTTCTTGCAGATTTTGTGGTGCACGAGATGAAGGAAGATGAGAACATGCCCATGATCTTTGGGCGTGAGTTTCTCGATACTAGCGCCATTCTCATTGACTATCGAGGCGGTGAGATCACACTCCGAGCAAACGACGAAAAGATCACCTTTGTGATTGACAAGAGCAAGAAGAAGGCGGAGTGCAATCGGATCTCCACTACTGAAGAAAGGGAAGAATCCGAGGAGGAAGAAGAAGCTGCCATTGAGTGGGAGCGAGGAAACGGAGGAGCGAAAGTGTCAACTATGCCACCTTTTTCTTCACTCTCCACCATCATCAAAGACCGGAAGGTCTACATGGTGGATGCCCAAGGTCGGCGAGTCTGGACCCAACCTCCTTGGCACTGATTTGAGGTATCGTCGAGCTGCGACGTTAAATCAAGCACTTGTTGGGAGGTAACCCAACTCTTTACGAATTTTCTTTTGAATTTTCATTTTTCGAATTTCTATTGTTTCTGCACTAACAGTGTTTTGCAGTGAAAAAAAAGAGAGAGGAGTACGGCTCGACGTCGGTCGACACCGAGCAACTAGCCGACGGATACACTTGATCCGAGAGAGGGTCACAAGAAGGCTTCCCATTGATCGACACCATCCAATGTCGATCGACACGAAGTGCTAACAGCAACTAATTCACGTCGTGTGAAGTTTGAAGACTCCGGGAGGACAAAAAGTTTATGTCTGAGATCAACTACCAAGTATCGTTCCTTCTTTTGTCTGATTTTAAAACTTATTCCACTCTTCGAGTTGGAAATAAGTTTGGGGGGATGTGGACAAGAGATGGAACATTCTATCTTTTATTCTATTTTTCGTATTTAATCTTATTTTGCCTTAACTTTTAGTTTTATGCTATTTTGTGGGGAAAATTTTTGAGTTTTGATATAACCCGAATGAGATTGTGAGATTAGAATTGATTGAGGGCTCAGTTTGAACTGATTGTGAATGTGGCTAGATGCCCGTGAATGTAGAATACCGCATGACAGGATTTATTTGACACTTACACTTGCATGATGATTGAGTTGATTTGAAATTGACTGTGGAAGAAAATTTTAAACCCTTGTGTGAGATCTTGAGCCTTATTTCGTTTGATGTGAGATTCACATGTGTTTTATTTTGGAAACCTCATCGCATTAGAACTGGTGAGGGATCCCTAACGTAAGCTACCCGAGTAGTCATTTACGCTTCGAGATGCCCCACTTCCAATGAGAAGTCGTATTTGTGGAGGTCTAATGATCTAGGTTGGAAAAGAACCAAAATACAGCTTAGTATTTTTAATTCTAAAGGTTTCATGCGCACACATTATTTTATGTTGCCATAAATTACGTCATAACTAAAATTCCATCAGAAATTAATATGAATCCTGGAATTTATAGATATAATTTAAAACATCAAATAAATCACATAAGACATGCTCAAAAATTTAAATAATTGCAACATGCTTATTAAAGTAAATTATTAAAGCAAATAATCATGCTTCCTATTATTTACTAGTGCGCACATAATAAATCACATCAATACGAGAATAAATAAATAAACAAATAAATTCTCGTGGCCCCTCAGATGCGATTACATGGAAATAAATCAAATCTAACTATTACAAGATTTAATTCCAATACAGATCTTCAAACTGGGCCTCCGTTGGACTTGAAATCTGATTTGGACTTGCTTCAACTGCAATTGGGCTTCAAATTAGGGTTTCAGGGGATTGCGGGCCGCCTCCGGGCTGACGGGCCCGAGATCCGGCCCGGGCTGGGAAACCCTAGGGTTTTGAAACCCTAGTTTTACACCACCAGCCACCGCCACCCTACAGCTCACCTTCAGCCGACTTTCCGGCCGCCGCCTACGGCCGGAGATCACAGCCAGCCATCGCCCCTGCTCAGACCTCGTGACTAGCCAACCCGCCCCGCCGTGGAGTCACCGCAGCCGCGTCTGAAATGCAAGCTCGCGCTCGCCGCTGTTGCTTTATGCCGCCGCGCGCAACTACGCGTGCCCCTGCCATTGCTAGCAACGCCTTCCACGTCGCCGAACACCGCCGTGCGCAGCACCACCATTCCCGACGCCTTCCTTCGACGCAGCAAGCAAGAGCAGCCGCAAGTGAATGCAGCAACAACCCCAACAGGAGCGCGTACAGGGCTGTGCACGCACTCGTGCAGCGGGCAAAACCCGCGCACCGCCATCAACCCTGTCACTGCTCCCGTCTCTGCCCTTCGTCCCTTGCTGCCGCCACCTGCGCGTATTCAGGCCATCGCCAGGTTCGTGAGCAGCTGCAGCGAGATGGGCGCAGCCCAGCCACAGGGAAAAAAACACTGCCGCCGCCACCCACCGTGACCGCTGCCGCCACCTGCAGGGCTGAGTCTGTTGATGCTGAAATTATCATCAGATCCGGACTGTGTTCTTCGTCTCTTCGTTCCTCCGGATCTCAGATTCATACAGATTTAAAAAAATTGAAAATACAAAAATAGATCTAAATCTATTACATGATTTTCCCTATTAAATCTAACCATGAATTTTCTCGTGGTGAAAAACAGATCCTAAAACGAGAAGGCCACGAGAACAAAAACATCCACGACAATTTAAATCCTTCCATGAACATACATATTCATTTAATTTAAATCTATCCAAGATAGAGCCTAAGAACATGAACCTCGCCTTGATACGAATTGTAGGGTTTGAGTCTACGATGGACCACACGAGTTGCCATTAATTAAATTCTTGCCAAGGATCGTTCTTAGGATACCAGGAATAAATTTCAATTAAATAAACAATGCGATCCTATGCATGCTCCTACAAAATTAATTACAGAGGATGGAATTAGGGAATACCTGATCTTCACCGTTTGATTTACAGATCTAGATCGGAGAATAAAACGATGAAGTAAATCTGGATCTGAATCTGATCGCCGGCGATGAATAGTTGTTCCTACAGATCTGATCTTCTGATCTATTCCCTTGCTCCTTTAAAATCTGGTGAGGATTATCTACCAAGTTGGAGCCGAGATCTGGAGAAATCGATAAGTTTCTCCCTCTGGATCAGCCGCCGCCGTCTCTCCCTCTTTTTTCAATATACTGAAAAGCCACAAGTGATCTGATAGAGAGAAGGCCTCTATATAGTGTTAGGGTTTTGAGAAACCCTAACCCTAATGGGCTTTGTGCAATTCATGGGCCGGACTAGGGACCAGATGCAAATAATAAAGTGGGCCTTCTCTATTAATTAATCCTTCCTTGTTAAACCCAGAACATAATTAATTAATAAAACATTGTTTTAACCTTCACCACGGTAACAATGCTGACTTGCCCCTTTATTACCACGTTATTAGGAACGGGTTGCACCAAACTAACATGATCCACATATTTAAGGTTTTAGACATTCATTAATTAATTTGGCTTATGAGAATCAGCCACAATTAATTAATCTCTTATTTCCTGAGTAATACCACTCACTCCTTTTCACGAATGCCTAATTAAATAATTCAACCTGCAGGGTTTAGCATAATGAACCTTGTGAGCTCCTCAGGGAATGTCACCATCCTAAAACGGATATGCTTACCTAAACGTCCAGCCTAAGTAGGCCACACACAAATTGCCAACACCCAAAATACGGGTATAAGAGTACCTGTAAGACTCGCCACCTTGGTAAATCAAAGTGTGGTCAATCAGTGTGTGCCCCTTATCCTTAAGTTAGGTTTAAGATCATAGGAAGTATGTTAGGGATCTGGCTCATTCGTATGTCAATGTGAATGGAACATCCCATTGTTGATCCCATCAATACATAACCATGTACCAACACATCAAGTAGTTAGGATAAGCCCACTTATGAACCGATGTGCCGCAGCTTAGACCGACAGCCTATCCAGGGACTGTCTCAGCTGTGATACTGTTCATATCTCGCTAGGTCAAACGACTCATATGATCCTCTGTGATCTCCTACACACTATATGGTCATCCCTATAGGCAAGATAATATGATATAATGGTTCGTCGTATGTTTGTTTTATCAGACAGCGAGCTTTGTTGAAGCAACACATATATGAAGACCAGTGTACACAACACTTAATCATATATGCTTTTAGTATATAATCCCAACACCAAGTTAGATCCGAGATCTGGAGAAATCGATCAGTTTCTCCCTCTGGATCATCCGCGTCGTTCTCTCTCAATTTGCTCAATATACTGAATCACTTGATCTGATAGAGAGAAGGCATATATATATAGTGTTAGGGTTTTGAGAAACCCTAACCCTAATGGAAGCAGCAGTTCATGGGCCAGACCAGGGATCAGATGCAAATAATAAAGTGGGCCCTCTTTATTAATTAATTCTTCCTTGTTCAACCCAAAACATAATTAATTGATAAAACATTGTTTTAACCTTCACCACGGTAACAATGCTGACTTGCCCCTTTATTACCACGTTATTAGGAACGGGTTGCACCAAACTAACATGATCCACATATTTAAGGTTTTGGACATTCATTAATTAATTTGGCTTATGACAATCAGCCACAATAAATTAATCTCTTATTTCCTGAGTAATAACACTAACTCCTTTTCACTTATTCCTGAATTAAATCATTCAACTTGCAGGGTTTAACATAATACACCTTGTGAGCTCCTCAGGGAATGTCACCATCCTGAAACGGATATGCTTACCTAAACGTCCAGCCTAAGCAGGCCACACACAAATTGCCAACACCCAAAATACGGGTATAAGAGTACATGTAAGACTCGCCACCAATTGTAAATCAAAGTGTGGTCAATCGGTGTGTGCCCCTTATCCTTCAGTTAGGTTTAAGATCATAGGAAGTATGTTGGGGATCTGGCTCATTCATATGTCAATAAGAATGGCATATCCCACTGTTGATCCCATCAATACATAACCATGTACCGACACGTCAAGTAGCCAGGATAAGCCCACTTATTAACCGATGTGCCGCAGCTTAGACCGATAGCCTATCCAGGGACTGTCTCAGCTGTGATATTGTTTATATCTCGCTAGGTCAAACGATTCATATGATCCTCTGTGATCTCCTACACACCATATGGTCATCGGTATAGGCGAGATAATAGGATATTATGGTTCGTTGTATGTTTGTTTCATCAAACAGCAAGCATCGTTGTAGCGACACATATATGAAGACCAGTGTACAAAACACATAATCATATATGCTTTCAGTATACTATCCCAACACCCAGCTCCTGCAGATGAAGTTTATCGCTCGCAACCCACTTGGAGTCGACAGATGAAGTATACTATGAGTCCTGTGATAATTGGTTCATGTTGACCGATGCACACATGAGGGTGCAAAGCGAGCCGACCTAACGCCTCCGTCATCGGAGCTGCCTATTGAGGGCCGATCAGTGCATCTTGACTCCCAATTAGGAGCGCGAGGAGGAAGAGCAGCGAAGGCTCCATCGCAAGATTGTACACGCCAATGAGGACATCCCTTTTGATCAGGGGTCGGGGCATTTTTCTGTAGAGGGATTGAGTTCATCGCAGCACGATTGGACTCAGTTCGCGGCATTCATGCAGCAGCAGCAGCAATGAGCCGCATAGCAGCGGGCTTTCCAGGAGCAACAACAGCTATTCATGGATCAGTAGCGCACATCCTTCGAGGAGAACCGCACGTCCTTCGAAGAGGAGCGTGCAGGTAGCGCAGCACATCATTTGTCTGTGAATGCCCAGCTGCAGCATATGATCGAGCAGATGGACGATATCCAGCTCTACATCGATACGGTGGTTGCCTACTGTCGGAAGAGCTGGCGAAGAGAGGAGGATGACACTGGTGCGTCTGACCAGTCCTGAGGTAACGTTTTTCTTTTTCTTGTCTGACTTGGAAACTTTTTCACTCCTTAGAGTGAAATAAGTTTGGGGGGATGAGGACTAAAAAAAGGAAAATGTTTTATTCGCTTTAAATTTTTATTTTTGTTATTTTTTTTTCAGTTTAGGTTTTTATAATTACTGCATTTAGGATTTAGGACCATCCTTGTTCTTTTGCTTCAATGTGAACAATTGCTCTCTGGAAGGCTTTTTACTCAAACCGGTATTTTGAATTATTGATTTGTGGTACTAGTTCTAATATGTAAAGTCTAGACAATTGCTTTAGGGAAGCTTTGAACATAGGACAGTCGGAACGAATTGATTGTGTTGGTTTAAATTGGAATGTCTATCCCTTAAATGAGAATGATTGGTTCATAATTGATCTTTTTGTCAATTTTGATTAATAATATGTGTGATAGAGCAGCCTATGATAGGAGTCGATTACTTGAGAAATTTATCTTTGAAGCATAAATTGTGCATGTTAGACTAAGTTTAATTTGGATGATAGTGAAGAGAAGCAAAATTGAACCTTGTTTGAGAGTTTTGAGCTTGATTTTTGTTCGTTTGATGTGGGACAAAAGTTTAGCAATAAACTTCTAGAATTTGACAAGTTTCTTCCTCGAGGTTGCATTAAGCATTGTAATAAAGGAAAATGACTATAGGCACGTTCTTTCATAGCCTATTATCCATACACTAACCCTCAATATCCACTTGTAGCCTATTTTGAGCCTTGAAGTTTGTTTTTGTTGTTTAGAATGGGTACTCAATGGAAGGAGTTGTAGTTGGAAATATGGGTAAATTATGAGGTGTGGTGAGAATGTGAATGAATGAAGTTAGCAATGGGAACTGAAAATATGAAGTTCCATGTGTTTGAATGAATAAGGGCCCCAAGGGTAGAAAAGAAATCTTTATAGTGAGTTGAAAAAAAAAGAAAAAAAATGTAAAAGTTCACTAGAAAAAGGGGACCTAAGAAAAACAATTTTTGAAGAAAGGAAGGAAGTTCAATGTGCGAGGAATATAATTGGTTGAGTTGAGGATTGTTGAAATATTTAAGTCACTTAGCCAAATATATCCTACCTTTTAGGTCAGCCACATTACAACCAAACGAAGACCTATTCGATTCCTTGAAAAGCTACGTTATACAACATTGGAGAGATAAGGAACTTGTCAAACCTATGGCAAGTTGAGCTATAACTTCGAGGTGAGAAAAAGAAAGAAATCAAACTCTATTAAACAATGGAGTGATGAGTGCAAACACTTTCCAGTGAGGTTTCTCTTCAAACAATCTGATAATTTAAATAATGTCTTGACTGCGTGATTTATGTGAATGGGTGAGATTTAGAAAGTAGGGGACTTCTGAGTCATTGCACGCTTGTATCTGCACTTGATTTGAATTCGTATCCATAGATTGATCGAGGACGATCAATAGTTCAAGTTTGGGGGAGTTGATAAGTCTGTATTTTCACTAACTTATCAATGAGTTTCTTTGGTGTTTTTAGTGCTTTTAGGGTAGTTTAGTTGTTTTGGTATGCATGATGGGGTTATTGCATGTTAGATGCACGAGATGGTATGTTTTGAAGATTTTTGGATGAAGAAAATGGCTAAGGAAGAAATGAAGTTCGAGGAGAAAGTCTCGACTTCGATCGATGCACGCCAATCTCTCAACACCCACGACTTCGATCGATGCAGACCTGCATCGATCGAAGTCGAGGGTGTCGAGAGATTGGCGTGCAAAATTCAATGCGATTGACGCAAGGGTCAATCCGAAGCTTTCACATCGACCGACGTGAGGCCACGTCGGTTGACACCGACATCTTTTGGCAAATTTTTCCTATTTATGAGATAGATATGTATCTTAAATCCTAAACCTGGCAAGATGCACCCAAGACAACTATATAAAGTCGTCTCTTGGTCGAAAATTAGTGTGTTAGATTTGAGATTTCATTAGAGAAAAAGATAGTAGCAGCAACTTAGAGTTTTGAGTTTAATTCTGCATTTGGATTACATTGTGGCAACAACTCAGTATTACTTTGGATTCGAGTTTTTTTTTTTATGCAAGACTATTTCAGGTTTTATCTTTCTATGTCTATTATGATTATGTCTTTGCATAGCTAAATTCTCAAAAGATTCTAGGGTTTCCAATATTATGCATGTGTAGAATTGAATTAATTTTCTTTCTGATTCGTAAGTTTATGAAAACTAGGACTTGTTTTGATCTTGATGTACTGGCCATAGATTAAGATTAATTTAGTTGAAATTTAGAGACTCAAAAGGTGATAAATTTCAATGGAATTTGGTTTTCATAATACAATGATTTTCTTATCTGAAAAGAAAGAAGCAATTGTAGGAATAAATATGTAGAACTAATTGGAGTTAAAAATATTTTCTTGAGACTGAAAAGGTATAGAAAATTGATTAATCAACTTTGTGAATTGTTCTAATCAGAAATTCATAATATCTTTCTGATGTTCCACTACGAAGAAGAATGAAATTTGGCAATTAATTGATTCAAGATTACATGTATGGCATAATAGGTAGAAAACCCTGGGATCTATGTTATCATCTTTGATTTTCAAAATCTTTCACAGCTTACCATTTTAATCCGTTTTATCGCAATTTTAAGAATTAGTAACACCAAAATTTTGTTTTCTACTTTCCGAAATAGTTTTCCAAAAATGATTGAATTAGTATTTAAGGTTTATTCGTTGCTCTGCTTCTCTGGGTTTGATAATTTTATTTGCTGCTAAATTATTAGCTTTGCTAAGTCGCTAGTGAAATAATTTTAGTGATCCTAGATCAAGGACAAATACTTGAGGATTGGGAGAAGAAATCTTTTGTACTTTCCTTTGAAATGGTTTGTTGTCAATTTCAAGTTGTAATGAACCAATCCTTAGGTATGATGTTCTAATCTACTTTTGATGTTGAATTGAATAAGAATGTGTGAAAATTGAGTTGAAGAGTGTATGTTGACTTCCCTATTTGAGATTGATTCATGCTAGATCTTCATTTTATTCACTTAGGTGTAGGTATGAGCCAATCTAGGTGATAGTTGACACGATTATTGCTGCCAATACTCGGATAAAAGTATCGAGAATAGCATGCTTTCATATGTTCCTCTATAAAATCCATGTGCGGAGAAAGAACATAGGATGTTGATTTACGAGCTTAAGGAGGGAGTTAGACGCTTATAACGTAACTGTTTGTAGTTTCTAGCCTCATCAACGGCCAATTTGCCGTAACAAGGGATTGGCTAGGGTAGGGAAATAGTCCATCCATCTAGGGATTAAAAGTGTTCGCATCTTGATATGACTCAATTGGAGCACATTTGCGTTCGATTCAACATTTATTCTATCTCTAGTGAGTTTTTGTGATCCTTGTTCTACCGAGCTTTGAGAAATTTGAAATATTGTTTTCCTTGTATTTTGTTTAATGGATGAATGTGTTTAGCGTTGTTTCTAGATATATTGGATTAAAGTTTTAGGAATTTAGAACAAACACAACGACTTTGCACTTTCATAGCTTTAAGAAGCCACGCGACTAGATAGTACTCCTTAGGGCGAAGCGAGTAAGTTCCTTGGATTGATTTTTATTACTTGATTGACCTTAGATTTGAGTGATCAATTTTACCGTCATCAATCACTTACGCCAAGCGTAACTCTTTGCTCGGGCAAATGAGAAATCATATTATAGTAGTATCTTAGAAGATTGTTCCGAAAGTTGGGTAGTGTCGTGCGACGTTGACCCCAAGGTTGGGCTATGGCTACTTTAAGAGGTTTGCCATCCCTCGCCCATATCATTTATCATTTTATAGAAGAATTATAACATTTTATACTATACATTAATGATTTTCAGTATATCAAATGAAACTGTTTACCATTATACCAATCCAAATGTTTTACGGTATAAGAAGTCTGTCATTCTTAGAACTAAAGATGCATGATCGATCGTAGACTAGTCTAACCAAGTCCTAGTCCAATCGTTCAAAGTGTTTATGTGACATGCCACCATTAAAACAAAAAAGAGGGCAAGAGCCCAAAAATTTTACTTAACACCTCTTGGAAGAAACAAATGACATACACGAATAATAAAGCCTTTAGCGGCATATACCAAACTGAAAATGCTATAAGAATCCTTCAAACACTCCAAATTGGAGAAATTCCCTTGAAACTTCACCGAATAATACTCGATAGGGCCCAAATGAAGGATGTCCTTTTAAATTAAAAAATTTCCACCTTATGAGGCCCAATCGAATGACATGAAGCCTTTAAGAACTATGAAAAATTCTCTTTAAATGAGTTGAACAAGCTTACTAACTGAGAATGACTCCTTCGTTTTGTTGGATATGCGACTCTGACATTAACTTTATAGGGTAATTATGCCTTTGACCATCTCTAAATACTTAGATAAAAGCAATGGGCTATTATTATCGGTAAAAATCAAAATTTGTAGAAATATGCTGAAAACAAAGGTGATAGAGGCCTAGGCACATCTACTAACGAAAGATGAGCTTCGATTAGAATAAGAAGGTGGCTAAGCAAGCTTATCATCCCTTATGAACTAGGTAAAGCTAATAGTCCTGGTTGAATGAGTGATCAACAAACTATGAATGGAAATACACTTGAATGATCCCAATAACAAGTGAACAACCTTCACCCAAAGAAAAGAGAAACCAAAAGAAGATCATTTGCTAGTGCCTTATATGCAGTGAAGGACCAAAAGCGGAAGAAACATGCGAATGAGGTCCTTGAGCAACTATTTTGAAGGACAACGTTCACATGTGAAGGTCTCAATTCAATTAGATCTTGCTTTTATACGAATCTGTTCTTATTTGATATTTCTTAAAATTTAAATCTAATTGAATTTTATCTCTAAGTTTTATAGTCTAATGAGAAGACATAGTTGGGTGTTGATGAATTATTTTTTCATATTGACATTTATATAGTATATGTTGCATTCATGACATGAATATAATTAATTAATTACAAATAATTGATTGATGCATGGATATAATCAATTAAACTTATATGAGTTTAATTATTTTCAATACATATATATTAAATTTGCATAATTTAATTAATCTCTCTTTTAATTAATAAAAAATTAGTTTATCGATATTTAATATCTCTAAATAAATAAAATTTTATGATCCCAAAATTATTAATTTTTAAAAGTTTTACTGTATTTATTCTTATAACAAATTGGATGATGAGCAATTTTGGTGTTACACAAATCTTTTTCAAGTCCGCGGCATAAAATATTCGAAGTATAATCAAATGAATTGTACACTATAACATGTTCACCTAAAAATTGTTATTCTTAAAATCTAATCCAAATTAAACCCAAGTGTTGAGTGTCGAGAAAAGTCTTTCAAAACTCATTCGGATTGTCATTCTTTTGAAAATCAAAATTTTTATGATGTTCTCACTTTTAATTTGGATTAGTTTCACGCCCTCACATTGTCCGAATTAATAATTAATGTAGAAAGTAATACGCAATATAATTATGAAGATTACACATACATACATATTAATAAATTTTTCAATTGTTAATTATTCATCAATATTAATGAAATCAAGTATATATCTAATTTCTTAATGATTGTCTTAAATATTCCAAGGAACGGCGTTTGATGTGATGACTATCGTCTGAGGCATAAAAAAGATATGTTTAGATTACTATATGTAGTGTATCTATAGAAAAGGTTGTTGCTCACTTTGATTGGAACAATGTGTAGTTGTTAGTTTTTACTCACTTTGGCTTTTATTCCTCCCCACATCTCAAGTAACCGCTCAGGCATTTAGGGCCAAACCCACCTCAATTGGAGGAAGAAGGTGTCAATTGACGATCAAGGAGCTAGGAGGCATAATTTATAGATCAATCTTCCTAATCTTCTATTTACTGTTGAATTCTTCTTACTTTGTAATTGTGTTTGTGCAAGGCCAAGGTATGTGTGGCTAATCTCTAGAGAGATTTAGGATTTGTAAGTATAATGAATTGATGTTTTGATAAACTGAACTTCTACTCACTTTTTGGTGTGTTTGCATTTATTTTGAGCTAATTCCATATTAAGCATGTTGGTTGCGCACCATGTGTTTGATTAACTAACAATTAGGTTGTAGTGAAAACTCATACTTGATTATCGTATACGGATCTAGCATACATATTTAGTTCGACTCTATGAGAATGAATTTGTATGAAGGTTATTAAATCATGTGTCTTTTGGTGTTGTCTATGTTAGGATTAATTAAGGTTTGGACTACACCGTTCTACGTGTTCTCTTCAGACGCAAGATCTAGAATCACTTAGCTGGGAATTACACAGATGTCAACGATTTGTTGGTAGCTAATGAATGTCGCGTCCACCAATCCACTTGCTCACTCGCCCAGTCTTTTGCAATCCAGAGCTTTTTCAGGCTTGTAGCATGGGCACGTCACCTGGTCTTCAAATTGGACGTGAGAGTTTGAGTTCCTTTCAAGAACGTCAGTTTATGGTATACACCCATGATAGCTACCACCAAAGAAGTGACAACTCCAATATGTTTTCTAACTCTAAGATTAAGGGAATGGAAGTACCTCTTGATGGATGAGCAGAGCCTCGTGTTCAAGAAAGAACATAGAAAATTGATTGAATCAACCTCAAAGCTTTTAGATCTGGAAGTTGATAAGTATGTCATAAAGTTTACAATGGTGATATTGTGATTCGGTTCTGGTAACTTCCCCAAGGTGGTTTGTAGCAACTGTTTATAAGTGCTCCATTGAAATGTCTCACTTTTCTTGCGGTGTTTGCTGTAGGTACCACTTTTTACCAGTGGTAGATCAAAAATTAAATTGTGTCAGAATGGCCTCCAACCAGTCTTAGGAAGGCTTGCTGGTAAATTCCTTGGATGGACAAGATTTAAGATATACAAACTTTAAGTTCTCCACACTTAAGGTGTGGCCTTTTAAAGTATTATTTTGTCTTTGTTGGGGAAACACTCTGGTTGAGTTTGGCCATCACGCTTCTTGGTTGACGGTTGTTGGTCACTCCTTGCTGGTGGTAATGTGTCAGTCAACAATCTTTGACCGTAGGGTTATTTGTTAATGAAAGCATTTCTGTCAGAAAATACCCATTTTTTTAAATTGGTATTTTTGTTAGTATCACTTCTTGCTGGTAGCTCCATTTCTTCCCAAACTGGTTTGACCAGTTTTAATTACAAATCAATAATTTCTATACACGACATTACAAGTTTGAACTAATCTTAAGTGAGAGACTCTCTATTCTAGTTGAGTGTTTAACTCATCAAAACAATATATAACGATATAACTACTAACAACAATTCCTATCAAGTAGAAGATGCATGATGAGCAGAGAAAGAGACAAAGTGCCATTGTCTTTAATATTTATGTTAATTACCATTCATATTAAAGAGACAAATACAATGGAATGTTACAACTGACAAAAAGAAAAAGGAAGTATTCTTGGACTAGACTCTTGCAGGTAAGCAGGCCTTCGTGGCTCCCTTGATATGTTACATATTCTTAACACTGTCTTTGTCATTTTCTTTGTGGCTGATATGTGTTTAAAATGTATATGTTTTGGAGTGCTTGAATGTGCAGTTCTAAGTCATTTTTCATGGATTTCACCCACATACCATGTGTTTTATGTAGATTTCTCTTCACTTCTTGGATTTGAGTGTTTCCGTTATGTAGGAGGTAGAATAAGTCCAAAAATTAGAAGTTTGATTTCAATTTTAAAAGTAATTTAGACCAAAATCAAAATTATGAAGGAAGGAATTAGACCGAAATGGAGTGTTGAAGAACAGAAGTTGAGACATAACCAAGATATGGCCAAAACCTCCAGGATTTCAACTAAAATCATAGCCGTGCAGAATTGTTGCTGAGATAGAGAAAAAATTTGATCGAAATGTTTTAGATTTTGGTCAAAATTAATCGTGCGTCTTCACTCCAGAAAATGCCAATTTCGGGCAAAATTGCAGTACTGTAAAAGTTAACTATGAGGAAAATATGGAGCTGATTCTATAAATATGCAAAAATTCGAGGGAAAAATGAGTTTTGATAGTTTTTTCACAATTTTTCATCACCAAACTGATGGAATTATATTCTAAAAGACTTATGTTTGGCATATTATGTACAAGGTTTATCGATTAATATACTGGGAATTATGAATGATATATGATCATCCCCAGTCTGAATTAACAAACACGGTTTGCAAATGATCTTATCCTATTATCTCGTCAATAGGAAGATCTTAAGGTGTGTAGTAGATCACTGAAGATCGTATGGATCACTTGACCTATAAAAATATAAATAGTTATCATAACTGTTACAGTCCCATGATTGACTGTCGGCATAGGCTACAACAATCACGGTAATAAACATCCAATCTTGGTTGCTTGGTATGCTCGTGTTGGGGTACGCATTGATAGGACCTTAGTTAAGATCGATTCTTTTATCTGACAATAAAGGAATCTTGATCTTGGTGGCTTGATGAGATCTTAAGCCTAGATGAAGGTGCAGAAGTATACACAGATTGTTCGTCACTTGGAGATGCAGTGAAAGTCTCTAGTCGAGCTTGTATATCTGTATCTTGGGTGATAGCAATTTGTGTACGGCATTCTTATACTAGAACTAGGTAACCACATCCAGTATATGATGGTAACATTCCCTGACCAGCTCAAAAAGTTCATTATGCTAAAGTCCAACATGATGATTAAGTTCAAGGATAAGTGAAAAGGCATGTCAGAGCCTAAATTAATTAATTCAATGGCATGACAGAGCCTAAATTAATTAATGAATGTCAGTAGCCTTAAATGTGGGGATATACCGAGGCTATGCAACCCTTTCCTCATAATGTAGTAGCAAATAGGTAGGACAGTATTGATTATCTGGTGGCATGAATAATTATTAATTAATTAATTATATTCTGGGTTGAATATCGGAATTAATTAATTGATAAGCCTCATTTGCTAATTGCATACTAGTCCCTAGTCTGACCCATGAAAGCTCATGCCCATCTGGAGATCAGATTTTACCTATAAATAGGCCAAGTTCTCATATCACAACACACCACAAGATCATAAGATGTAAAGCAGTAGACCAGAATTTGGGAGCTATGATTGGTGACTAGAGATCTGAGAACGAGGAGGAAATTATTTTTCTCTATAGACACAGAATTCAGAGGGAATCTTCACCAAATATTCTGATCGGAGCTGGAATACAGATTAGAAGATCAGATCTGGAGGATCTTTATCTTCTTTTGTCTCCTCTATTTACGAAATTAATATCTTTAATTTCAAAGATTTCATTCCTTCATCTTTTAGGATTAAACCTTGTTCCACAAGAAAGTGGATCAAGGACTAAATCTCTGTGCATCTTGCTCTTTAGTTTCTACAATCCAGATATTCCGCAAAAACCTTCTTATGCATATTCAAAAGGTGTATTATAGGATTAATCATAGGCATAGTAATTTATTTTGATATCCAATTATCAATCTGAGCTTATATGAATTAAGTGATTTGATTCACGACAATGAAGACCTTCAATTGCTATCAGAGCCATGTTGATTTAGTTGGCTCTATCCGAAAAATATTATTGCCCATGATTACACATGATTACTATTATTGAACAAAGGAATTGCACGACGCATGCGGTGGCACACGACGGCAACAGCAAGATAACCATCACGGTGGTCGTGAAACCGATAGAGCGACGACACCGCGTGATAGTCGTGCTGCTCGCGGCCAGCCTTGCAGGGTGCAGGCCAACGGCGGCAAGCATGGGGATGGACGGCTAGCAAAGGGACGACATGCAATGGACGAAGGCGCGAGGGCGCGTGCGGCACAACAGAACCCTAGGTTTTGCGTGCATGCGCGGCACCTCCACATCTCTACACGCGCACGGTGGTCCCCCTCTCTCACTTTTTGGAAGGCGTCAATGATGGTGGTGGAGGTACGACTCGAGATGGAGGCAGCACGACATCATGGGGCTGTCAGTGAGGATGACGGCGTGGCTACGTGCGGCACGAACTAGGGTTAGTGCACACAGCTTGTGCGCAATCTCCAATGCACATCCTCAATGTGTTTTCCAGCGAGCGGTGGTGAGAAGCAGTGAAGGCTGGCATGGGGTGACACCGGAGCAGGCTGGGGCGGCAACAGCACTGACGGGCGAAGGCCGCAAGAGATAGAGCGCGAGCTTCAACTCACGTAACGCGGTTGTTGCGTGCTTTTGGCGGCTCTCCAACAACGGCAGGTCGCTGACGGCGGTGGGTCGCCAGTGGTGGCCCGTTGGGCCATCTTCACGTAGGTTTCAGGCTAGTAATGGGTTAATGGACCCAGTTATTGTATTTTCCGATGGATCAAATCTTTGAGGCCCAATTTTCAGAAAATAAATTCAAATCTCAGTCCAAGTAGTGGGAGCCCAGTCGAAGATTTGTAAATAAATCTAACGTGTTATAGATATGATTTATTTTTAAAATTTTATCTTGAGGCCATGAGGACATTTTTTATCTGTTTTATTATTTGTTCTCGCATGATATATGTGTATAAAAATTGCACAGCATCCAAGCATATTGTAGATAATAGGAGCACGTTTAATGCTTTTATTTACAGCTTTAAAGCATGCTTATGTGATTTATTTTATGTAATTAAATTATAACTATGATTTCGGGATCTAAAGGCCATGAAAATTTAATTTCAAGAAAGTATATGCATGACAGAGAAGTGGAGTGCATGCATATTCGTGAATCATGTTCACAATCATATTTTTCTGGTAATTAATGAATTAAATTACTAGTTAACATTTGGTCAATCATTTATGAGTTGGACTCGAAATGGTTAAAAATCAGTGAAAAATCACCCAAACACTGTGCCAGCAAGAAATCAATCAGCTTCCACAAGTTGAACAAGAAGCTATTCATCTACCTCACCACACTCCTCTCCCTCATCTTCCTGGTTTGGTTCATCCCCCACCCCTCAAAACCTCAGTTTTGCAACCTGTTCCTAAACCCTCTTAAAAATATTCAGTTTATCTATCTCAAATAAGAGCTGTGCCCATGGAAACACAGAGCTTACAAATAATTAATCATCTGCACAAACTTAAGAAACACAGGCAACCGGCTTATAAAATAAACAAAGCTAAAATAAAAACCAAGAGGAAAATGTTCAAGAACACACCTTCTTAGAAAAGTAAAAAGACTTCAAAAGCCATAAGAATGCGGGGAAGGATCATTCAACAATAATTTAAAAACAGTCGATCCAAGAAAACTAATCAAAGCTATGAGTGAAAAGATTTACAAAAAGATTCAGCAATAATTAGTTTGAAGCAGCGGAAATAGAAATTAGTGAATATATGACATTTCCAAATTCAAAATCTGTATGCATGGCTGAGCTCTACTCAAAGGGGCAAATTCAACTAAAGCCCTAATCATAACAATAATATCAGGAGTCAAAAAAATGCCCAAATCCTCAATTAATGAATTCCTAAAAAGCAGACTGAGTGAGGCAGTTCAGCAGTTCGGAATTTGAAATTAATGAAGCGAACATACCTGGAGGAACTGCGAACTGTGTCGGCAGTTTGGCCGATAGCTGCAGGGAGAGACGGCGGGCGGCGGGGCGGCAGGGAGAAACAGCGGCGGGCGGGGTCCTGCAGGGAGCGGCGAGGCAGTCAGATACGACAGCGCGCAGTGTGCAGCGAGGCAGGGAGTCCGTCGGGGCAGGGAGTGCGGCGGTCGGCGAGACAGGGGGAAGGGAATTAGCTAGGGCGTACGTGAAATTAATTGGGGGTGAGATTAATTTTATCATAAAATACAAAAAAATTGTATATATATATCGTGTCGTCTATATTGATATAGACGACGCACACCATCGCGTCGTCTATTACCGCATGCATAATAATAGACTATGCGGGAAATCGCGTTGTCTATATCTATATAGACGACGCGATATTTTTGCGTCGTCTATATCAATATAGACGATGCGATTTCCCGCGTAGTCTATTAGCGCCCTTCCAATAGACTACACGCCTTCAACTTCGCGTTGTCTATTACGATTTAGACTACACTACAGGATTTTCGCATTGTCTATTATGTGTAGTCTATATATCTTTTTCTTGTAGTGATGCTTTGCATGATAGAATTTTAGCAATGTTATAATTTATGGCTACATAAAATAATCTGTGCAATTAAACCTTATGAATAAAAAATTACTAAGCTGATTATTTATGACCTCGCCCCTATTGGAATTTAATAATTTATTAGGTCAATATCTACATGTGTAGCTTAATTTATTATTCATAAGTTCTAATAAATGGGATTTTTTAAAACAAACATTTAGTTTATATGAGAAGTGGGAGCTCATGCGTAAACGTCTACATGTGTAGCTTGCGTATGGAACCTTCATAAGTTCTCTAGGGATTGAATTAAATGAGACAACCTTATTATAAAGGATCACAGTGTGTTTTAATTGATCTTTATATGAGAGGGTTGGCTTTGGTGGTATGTTAGCTTAGATATTCTCCAGAGTATAAATCATTTGCGATGTCCCTGCTCAGTAGGATAGCATGGTCTTTAGTAGTCTCCAATTATTAATTAATTCCATTTGTCTAAGGAACCCTTACATGGATTGGAATTGAATGATGCAGTCTGGTTAAGTGTTTTGTTGTAAACGTCCACATGTGTGGCTTGCAATAGTACTACTTGGGAAAATTGGAGGAAACATTAATATTGTTTTATCATAAGGTTTCAATATTTATATGTTTCAATAGTTTGCAATTATGTTTTAATTTCTGCTTTAATTTATTGTTTGTAGACATGTCTTTACCAAATGTGATCAATATCCCAGCACAAAAGCAGTTAACTGGTCCTAAATTTCAAGTATGGAAACGCAACTTGAATTACATCCTTGTAGCAGAGGAACACAAGTCCATCCTTGATGATCCTCGTCCAGCGACTCCCACTGATGCATCGACTGTTGCAGAAGAGAACCACTATAACAAGTGGCTCAAGTTAAATAATATAGGGAAATGCTATATGATGACTACGATGTCTGAGGTGCTTTAGTAGCAACATCATTCACATAATAATGCTTCTGACATCATGGACAACCTCACAGTGACCTATGGTGAGTCGGACCAAGCTGTCAAATTTAATCTCATGAGGGAGATCGTGGGAAAGAAAATATTTGATGGTAGCTCGGTCAGAGAGAATATGGTTAGCATGACTCATCTTATAGATGACCTCACATGGAATGGGGGTGGTATCGATGCGTAAGTGCAAGTTGATATCATTCTTAACTCTCTACCAAAGTCATTTGAGAACTTCAGACTGAATGTTGTTATGAACAAGAAAAATTATACTCTTAATGAGTTACTCAATGACTTGATGGCGGTAAAATTTGTAATGCTTCCAGAAAAGGTTAGTTTGGCTACTTCTAGAAATTGTTCTGCTGCACTAGCTAGAAAGAAGTGCAATAGAATGTTTAACAAGAAAGACAAAGGTAGATGCAGCAAGGTTGGTCACTGGAAAGAAGATTGTCAAATCAGAAAGACTAGACAAGGTGCTTCATGTGCATTTATAATTAAAACATTTTAAAATTAATTTCTACCTATTCGTGGGTTGTGGTTACTGGAGCTACTGATCATGTTTGTTATACTTTTCAATGGTTTAGGCCGACAAGGCAGCTAAAGCATGACGAGGTTACCATCTCATTGGGCAACGAAGAGAAAAATGTTTAGATTTTGAGGAATGTTTTATATGTGTCGGTGTTCCGGCAGAACTTAATTTTAGTTTCCAAGTTATTTAGTGATGGATTTTTAGTTATTTTGGGGATGCGGGGTACATTAGTGGTAAAAGTATTGCAATGATTGCCCGTTTTAGCTTGCAAACTGCCTAGAAAGGTTTGTTACCGTTCAAACATGGCGTACATATTTCTAAGAATCAGTGTTTGGAGACTGATACGTGCGTAAAATGACCCGTATTTCGATATGTGAACATTCTTGTTTGTGGCTATTTTATTCCCGTATCATATGTTTTTGTCGTATTTTGGTGGAGTTTTCGTGTTTTGTGTGTTTGACTTGTGTAGGATAGGTTTTTGGCATAAACAAGCATATTTGGTGGAGTTTTGGAGGAAAATCGCAAGGTTTTGGAGTTTGGAGAGCTCGACCGGCCGAGCGGGTGCAGGACCGGCCGAGCGGGGCTTCAGAGGGCTCGACCGGCCGAGCCAAGGCAGGACCGGCCGAGCGAAGCTGCAGGAATTGGTTCAGAGAGCTCGACCGGTCGAGCAAGTGCAGGACCGGTCGAGCGAGTGCGGGCAGGGACTTGGCTCGGTCGAGCCATGCCTTGCTCGGCCGAGCCAAGTCGGTTCTTGGCAGTTGTTGGCAGTTATTGATGGCCCGGGCGAGCCGAACTTAGACCGGGCGATCCGAGGGCCTGATTGCTTGCCTATTAAAGGGGAAAGAGCGGTTATTTGATAAAAACTTTTGTCACTTTTCACATACGTTAGCTAGATTTTTCCCTAGATTCCATTTTTCCATTCCAATTCATCATAATCCTAGAGTATCTAGGAGATTAATTCATCAATACTTGGAAGAGATTGAAGATTGAAGGCGGTGGATCAAGTCAACCAAATCCAAATTGGGGAAGAATCTTATTTCTACTTTCAAATTGTAATGAAGTTCATTGAATTCCAAATTGTATTTGCACAATTGAAAGGTATGAAGTTCTAAACCATTTTGGATGTTGATTTGAGGAAGGATGCATGAGAATTTGGTATGAGAATTGTTTGTTTACTTTCCTTTGAGAGCTTGGATTTCACTAGAGCTTGTTCCTTACCTCTTAGGTGTAGGTAATAGCCAACTTAGGAGGTAGTTGACGTGAACGCTGCAGCCAACACGCGGGCAAAATCATCGTGAATAGTGTTAATTCATACGATTTTCGTTCCAATTCCTGTGCGGTGCTAGGTCGTAGGGCAATAATTGACGAACCATTTGGAGTGGTCTAGGGCTAAATAAGGTGACTGTTTGCTAGTTCTAGATCATCAACCGGTAGCTCACCTTGACAAGGGGTTATCGAGTGTAGGGTCGATTGCTCAATCTCCTAGGAATTAAATAATGTTTGCAACAATGATTAACCAAATTTGATTGCATCTCTACTCAACTCAACATCCTATCTTCCTAGCTTGAGAATTGTGATTGTCTTGGTTTACCATATTGAGAAGGATTGTTCTATTAATCTTTGTGAGTTAAATTCGTGTTATTCATATATTGTTAGCATAGATTTGAATTGCATGATTATATGATTAGAAACTACTCAACGATTGAATCATGCTTAGCTATAAGACTTCACTTGAGTAGCTCGGTATTCTAGTAGGCGAATCGAGAAGAACTTGGATTGATATTTTATTCTTGAGTGTGGTTGAGAGTTTATTGTGATTGAACTTTTACCGCATCAAGTTTTGGCGCCGTTGCCGGGGACTTCATTTAGTAGGTTGCTAGATATTGGGGGAAAAGTGAAGCTTGTAGGCTAGGTGTTTGTTATATTGCTTGTGTGAATAGATTTGTTTGTAGCTTGTTGTTGATAGTTGATTTTAGGTTTGTTTGATTTAGTTGCTTGCTTGTAATTGGATTGTTTTGTGAAGTGTAGGTTATATATGATTACAAGGTCCAATGCTCGTGAGCTCTTGGAGAGAAAATCACAACATAGAAGAGAAAGTATAGAGATTGATTTGGACATGGCTAATCCGGGGGAAGATACTATAAGGATTGGAGAGCTTGAAAGACAAATAGAGATGATGAAGGTCTTGTTAAACGAACGGAATGGTCCTCGTAGGCCACTCCAAAATCTCTTCCGACCTCAAGGAGAGCCAATGCCCGGTGGTTTCTGACTTGGAGTCAATGTCACGCAGTTCGAAATTAAGCCACAATTGGTACAGATGATACAAAATAATCAGTTTGGGGGGCATGCTAGCGAAGATCCGAATGTGCATATATCCCGATTTTTGGAAATCACGGATACCATCAAAATCAATCAAGTTCCACAAGACTTGATTCGGCTACGGTTATTTTCCTTTTCATTAAGGGATTCGGCGAGGCATTGGTTTGAGGGCTTAGACAAGACAAGCATAGCCACTTGGGAAGACTTGAGGGAGAAAGTCCTTTTCAAATTTTTTCCACCAAGCTTAATTTTGAAAAGAAGGGCAGAGATAATCTTGTTTGGGCAACAGAATGAGGAACCTATCTATGAAGCTTGGGATAGGTTCCGAGAGCTCTTACGTAAGTGCCCACGACATGATTTGTCCAAGAGTCAACTAATTTGCCAATTCTATGGTGGATTGGATTATGAGACAAAAATGTTGATGGATGCATCATCCGGAGGAGTATTTCTTGAATTGGAAGAGAATGAAGCTTAGAGATTAATCGAGCGGATAGCCAATAATAGTATTCAATGGCCCAGAAAAAGATGGGAACCAAAAGCAATGAAAACTGGGAGAGAAGCAAGTGGGATAGAAATGTTGCGCGATCAAATGGCTTCAATGCAAGAACAAATGGAGAGGTTGATGCGCGAAGTCAAGAGAAAAGATGAGGAATATGGAAGAGATGTTTATACTTTGGAAAACCATTTGAGGAGACATCAAGAAATTGAGTATGAGCCATGTAGCAAAGATCATTCTTTTGACTCATGGAAGGAGGAAGGGTGGTCATCGCCATCGAGTTGGGATAATTCAAATCAAATGTACTTGGAAAAGGAAGAGAAGATACATGAATACGAGGAGGATCTTGAGTGGAATTGTGAAAGAAATGAGGAACGTTTGAAAGAAATTAAATCACAAGTAACGTGTATAGTGCACCAAATAAGTCAAGAGGAAGAAGACCCTCTTGAAGGCGTATGTGGAGCTGTAATCACTAGAAGTGGGCTCTCTTATGATGGACCGAAACAAGGGGCAAAAGAAGATGAAAAGGAGAAGACCGATAGAGGTATTGGAAAGAGGGTTACATTTAAGGAGGAAGAAGAAATTATACCAAAGGAAGCTAAAGAACAAGACGTGAATGTGAAAAAATCAGTGGTGAAAGATGAAATTCCTATTATGCCTTATCCTCAACGGTTTGCAAAGAGTAGGAAGAACAAGAAGTTTGATCGATTTCTTGAGCACATGAGCAAGATTCAAATAAATCTTCCTCTATTAGAAGTATTACAAGAAATGCCGGGATACCTTAAGATGTTGAAGGAGATGTTCACCCAAAAGAGTAAGTATGACATTGGTGAATATGAGACGGTGAATTTATTTGAAGAATGTAGTGCCGTTATTCAAAGGAAGATGCCATTTAAAAGGCAAGACCCGGGTAGTTTCACTATTTCATGTGTAATTGGGGGAAGTGAAGTAACTCGGGTTTTGTGTGATTCAGGTGCAAGCATCAACTTAATGCCTTTATCTTTGTTCAAGAAATTGGAAATAGGGGAAATCAAGCCAACCACCATGACACTTCAAATGGCGGACCGATCTTTGTCGTATCCTAAAGGAGTTGTGGAAGATGTTTTGGTCAAGGTGCGAGACTTTATTTTTCCCGCTGATTTTGTGGTGCTTGATATAGAAGATGATGGAGATGTTCCTCTTATTTTGGGGAGACCATTTTTGTCAACCGGAGGAGCATTGTTTGACATGAAAAATGGTCAATTAACTTTTCAATTTGATGGGAGGAAGATCACTTTTTCATTCCCGGATGCCATGAAGAGGAGTGTGAAGGACGAAGAAATAGAGGAGGTCCAAGAAGATGAACCGGAGAAGGAAAGAGAGGTGTTACTTCAAGAAGATGCGGCAAATGAAGACATTGAGGAGCCGGTGCAAATCTTGGAATACATGGAGAAGGGTGAGAGTGAGATGCCTTCACCGAAAGAAATGCTAAATGATCCGACCATTGTAAGTTTGTTGGAAGAGGAGAGATTGATATCAAGCAAGGAATGTGATGGAAGGTTTGAGGAGCCAATGGAGGAAGATCTAAAAAGTAAACTAGCTATTGTTGTCGCGGGAGTTGAGAAGGATCTTATCATTCACCCGGTTCACAAGTTGGATGAACGAATTGATGAGTTTCTTGTAGTGGTGATTCATTTGGATGATGGCTCGGAGATAAAATCAACAAAGGGAGCATCACTTTTGCCATTCATGATTCTTGAGATATTCACACCTATTTGGAAGGATGAGAGAGGCATTAGGAAAAACATGTTGAACAAGTTGCTCCCGAGAAAATGTCAAACAAGGGAGAAAGGTATCTTGAAAATTCACAAGATTTTTGACAATGGGTGATGTGGTAAGGTAGTCTAGCTACTGACGTTAAGGAAGCACTTGTTGGGAGGCAACCCAACCAATTTTCTTTCTTTTGTTTAATTGCTTTTAGTTGCTTTGATTTTGAATAAATGTCTAGTTTGCTTGGTTTTGTGTTTGTAGGGAGGAACTACAAGGTCAAGAGGAGTGACGATGCACCGTCCACCGTTTTTGCAAACTTAGTCTCACTTGACTAAGTTTGGGGGGATGTGCCGGTAGCCGGTGCCTTGGTTTATTCCTCTCCTCTCTTCTTCTATCCTTATGATGCTTTTTAGTTTAGCCTAGTTTAGTTGAATTTAAAAATTAAAAAAAAAAATTTGATAGTTCGATTTGGTTGTACTATGATTTACCTCTACTTTAAATTTGAATATTGGATGATGATTGTGGATGATTTTTGTTATGATGAATGGATGGATATTTTGGCAAGCTTGCATGTGGTTAATTCTTTCTATTTGGCTTTTGGTGTGTGGATATGTGAATGGTTTGGAATGAATGGTGGAAATGGTGGATATGGTCTTATCATTGTTGATAATTGGTTTGTGGAAGTTGGTGGTTATGAGAGTTTTATTGCCTTGTTTATGCTCAATTGTTGGTGGTGTTTGTGTTGATTTAGTAGGTACAAATAAGGCATGGAGAGCGGTTTGATCGTGTGTGCCGATGGGTAACGCTTTTTATCGTTTCTTCTACCAATTAGATTCATTACATTGTGTTTTGGAATGTAGATTGTGTTTAGGATGTGGTGTGCTTGTGTGTGCGTGATGAACTTGAACTAGACTTGAGGTTTGAATCATGATTTACTTAGTGGAGTTTGATGTCTACTTTGACCAATGATAGGGCGGAATCTAGTTTTCGAAGCATGTTTTAAGTTTAACTTTTGAATTGCCGAGTTTTGTATGTGGTTAATGCATAGGACTTGACAAAAAGCTGTGAGGTTTGAGCCATGATATGGTCATATCTATTTCGTTTGTGAGTGGCAAGATTGAGAGTACGAGATCTAGAACTTGCACCCGTTCTCTATCTATTGGCATGAGTGTGTAACTAGAAAATGATCTTAGGCCATCGATTCTTAGTCCTACCTTTCACACCGAGAGTATAAGGTGGTTATTATCATTATTTTTCCTTTCATATCTTTGACCCCCGTGATTGAGCTTTATTGGTGAATTTTCTTTGATATTATTAGGACAAATTTTGGGGGAATGAGTGTATGAGAGTGAATACGGAGATGAGAGTTGGGTTGGGAGTTGCTTGGTATCTTGGAGTTTTGATTGTTGAGGCAATAAATGTTTTGAGTGTGGATTGATGTGAATCCTATGAGTGTGGATTGATGTGAATCCTAGAAAAAGGGGTATCAACAAAAATTTTGGTACTTAGAACGAAAGAAGAAAAAGAAAAAAGAAGAAAGGAAAGAGAGAAGAAAATGAATAGCACCATGAAAAAAAATGAGGGTGCTAGAAAAAGAGAATGAGAAAAGAAAGAAAAGAAAAGAAAAGAAAAAGAAAGAAAAATATATGAGAGTTGTGATTGAAAAGCCTCGAGGTTAGAAGTGGATTGAAGAAAATAAGTTTGGGGGTTTTGGGAAATTAAGAAGTTTAGTCACTTTGGCCCAAAACCACCTACCTTCTAGTAAGCCACGTTATAACCAAAAAACAAAGACCTTTGTGATTTTAGGAGCCAACTCGTTGTAGTATAGTGGTGAGAATTGTTTCAAGCCTATGGAAATTGTGCTCGATATCTTGTGAATGAGAGAATTCTTCAAACCCCAAACATGTAAGGGAGTGCTTTCATTTCTTTATCCAATGTTGATGAGTGATTTGAGTCGTTAGCATTAACCGTGTCACAATGTTAGGTGATAATCTCGTTTGATAAGAGCATGCCGAGATGACTATGATGAGCTATGAGGTTGTTTGATGAGGTAGATTAATTTCTCTGCTTTGTTTTGATTGAGGACAATCAAAGGTTTAAGTTTGGGGGTTATGATACGTGCGTAAAATGACCCGTATTTCGATATGTGAACATGCATGTTTGTGGCTATTTTACTCCCGTATCATATGTTTTTGTCGTATTTTGGTGGTGTTTTCGTCTTTTGTGTGTTTGACTTGTGTAGGATAGGTTTTTGGCATAAACAAGCATATTTGGTGGAGTATTGGAGGAAAATCGCAAGGTTTTGGAGTTTGGAGAGCTCGACCGGCCGAGCGGGTGCAGGACCGACCGAGCGGGGCTTCAGAGGGCTCGACCGGCCGAGCCAAGGCAGGACCGGCCGAGCGAAGCTGCAGGAATTGGTTCAGAGAGCTCGACCGGTCGAGCAAGTGCAGGACCGGTCGAGCGAGTGCGGGCAGGGACTTGGCTCGGTCGAGCCATGCCTTGCTCGGCCGAGCCAAGTCGGTTCTTGGCAGTTGTTGGCAGTTATTGATGGCCCGGGCGAGCCGAACTTAGACCGGGCGATCCGAGGGCCTGATTGCTTGCCTATTAAAGGGGAAAGAGCGGTTATTTGATAAAAACTTTTGTCACTTTTCACATACGTTAGCTAGATTTTTCCCTAGATTCCATTTTTCCATTCCAATTTATCATAATCCTAGATCATCTAGGAGATTAATTCATCAATACTTGGAAGAGATTGAAGATTGAAGGCGGTGGATCAAGTCAACCAAATCCAAATTGGGGAAGAATCTTATTTCTACTTTCAAATTTTAATGAAGTTCATTGAATTCCAAATCGTATTTGCACAATTGAAAGGTATGAAGTTCTAATCCATTTTGGATGTTGATTTGAGGAAGGATGCATGAGAATTTGGTATGAGAATTGTTTGTTTACTTTCCTTTGAGAGCTTGGATTTCACTAGAGCTTGTTCCTTACCTCTTAGGTGTAGGTAATAGCCAACTTAGGAGGTAGTTGACGTGAACGCTGCAGCCAACACGCGGGCGGAATCGTCGTGAATAGTGTTAATTCATACGATTTTAGTTCCAATCCCTGTGCGGTGCTAGGTCGTAGGGCAATAATTGACGAACCATTTGGAGTGGTCTAGGGCTAAATAACGTAACTGTTTGCTAGTTCTAGATCATCAACTGGTAGCTCACCGTGACAAGGGGTTATCGAGTGTAGGGTCGATTGCTCAATCTCCTAGGAATTAAATAATGTTTGCAACAATGATTAACCAAATTTGATTGCATCTCTACTCAACTCAACATCCTATCTTCCTAGCTTGAGAATTGTGATTGTCTTGGTTTACCATATTGAGAAGGATTGTTCTATTAATCTTTGTTGGTTAAATTCGTGTTATTCATATATTGTTAGCATAGATTTGAATTGCATGATTAGATGATTAGAAACTACTCAACGATTGAATCATGCTTAGCTATAAGACTTCACTTGAGTAGCTCGGTATTCTAGTAGGCGAATCGAAAAGAACTTGGATTGATATTTTATTCTTGAGTGTGGTTGAGAGTTTATTGTGATTGAACTTTTACCGCATCAGAGACACAAAAAGAAAAAGATAAGATGATCATTATGTTGTATCCATCAGCCGTGGGAAGTCTCATGTATGCAATGCTATGTACGAGGCCAGATATCTGCTTTGTTGAAGGCATGGTAGGAAGACATCAGTCTAACCCTGGATAGGCGCATTGGACCACCGTAAAGAACAAACTTAAATACTTGAAAAGGACTAGAGATTATTGTCTCGTCTATTAGTGTGAGGAGTTGTGCCCTATGGGTTATACGGATTCGGATTTCCAAGAAGACCAGGATGAAAAGAAGTCCACATCTGGTTATGTGTTTACATTGGGAGGTGGGGCCATATCATGGAGGAGTGCAAAGCAGAAGTGCATTGCTGACTCCACCATGTAAGCATAATATGTGGCAACTTTAGAAGCTTGGAAAGAGCCAGTATGGTTTTAAAACTTCCTTCTAGAGTTAGACGTGATTCCTAAGTTGCCGAAGACTATGAGGGTATATTGTGATAACTCTGGTGTTGTGGCCAACTCAAAGGAACCACGAACTCATAGAGAAACAAAACAAATTGAGAGGAAGTACCATATCATACGATAAATCGTAGCAAGGGGTGATGTGCTGGTAGAGAAAATTGATACAAAGGATAATCTAGCAGATCCATTCACAAAAGCTATTCATCTGAATGTCTACGAGATGCATGTGTGTAACCTTGGGCTGAGGGCACAGCCAGCCACGGGAGATGATTGATGTAATAGCTAGATTAGTTTAGACACATTATACTTTGGAAAGCACTTGTATAATGTTAGTAGTATATGTGGGAGATTGATGGAATTATATACTGAAAGCATTATGATTGGTATATTATGTACAAGGTTTATAGGTTAATATACTGGGAATCATGAATGTAGTATGATCATCTCATGTCTGAATTAACAAACATGTTTCGCAAACACTCTTATCCTTTTATTTCGTTCATAGGGAGATCATACGGTGTGTAGTAGATCACAGAAGATTGTATATATCGCATGACCTAGATAGATATAAATAGTTATCACAGCTGAGACAGTCCCAAGATAGACTCTCGATGTAGGCTGCAACATACGCGGTAATAAGCAGCTTATCTTGGTTGCCTGGTATGCTGGTGTTTGGGAATGCATTAATAGGACCTAAGTTAAGATTGATTCCATTAACTGAAATTAAATGAATCATGATCTTAGTAGCTTGATGAGATCCTAAGCCTAGATGTAGGTACCAAAGTAAACACAAATTATTCGTCACTTTGAAATGCAATGAAAGGCTCTAGTCGAGCTTGTATATCTGTATCTTGGGTGGTAGCAATTTGTATATGATTGTCTGATACTAAAACTAAGTAACCACATCCAGTATAGGATGGTAACATTTCTTGAGCAGCTCAAAAGGTTCATTATGCTAAAGTCTTGTAGGCTGATTAAGTTTAAGCATAAGTGAAAAGGGTTGAGTGATTGACTCAAGAATATAAAATGTTAATTAATTCATTGGCATGCCAGAGCCTAAATTAATTAATGAATGTTTGTAACCTTAAATGTGGGGATATACCGAGGCTATGCAACCTGTTCCGCATAACGTGGTAGCAAATAGGTAGGACAATATTGATTCTCTGGTGGCATGAATCAATATTAATTAAATAAGTATATTCTAGGTTGAATATAGGAATTTATTAATTGATGTTCTTATTTGCTATATGCATACTGGTCCTTGGTCTAGCCCATGAATGCTCAAACCCATCTGGAGATTTGATTTTTTCTATAAATATACCTCAGGTTCTCAGATCACAAAACACCACAAGGTCATAAGTTGCAAAAGCAGCAGACCAGGATTTGGGAGCTGTGATTGGCTACTGGAGATATGAGAAGAGGAGGACATTCTGCTCCTCGATAGGCACGGAATATGGAGAAAATCTTCACCAAATTTTCGATTTGGGATTATATGAGAGAAGGGAAAAAATTAATATCTTTAATTTCAAAGATTTAATTCCTTCATCCTGTAGGATTAAATCATGTAACGCAAGAAAGAGGATCAATGATCAAATATCTGCGCATCGCGTTCTTTAGTTTCTACAATCCAGGTATTCCGCACAAACCTTCTTATGCATATTCAATAGGAGTATGCTAGGATTAATCGTAGGCATAGTAATTTATTTTGATATCCAATTATCGATATGGGCTTTTATGAGAGAAGGGAAAATTTTTTGGCAAAATTGGAAGGGAAATTGATGTATATTTAAAGAGAAGGCTCAAACACGAAGATCTAGGACATGGAAGTTAAAATTAGAGATGTCATCTCTCTATACCAAGAGTTTGTAAGTGAATTTACTTTGATTTCTTTTGAATTGCTATTAACTTAAGGTGTGACCGATTGAATTTTTGAGTGATTTATTATTGAATGTTTTTTATGGGTTAATTTGATCATTTGGATTATATACTAACCTCTTTGTATGTGTTTGCATTGATTTTGAGCTTAACACCTATCATTCGTTTTGGTTAGGCGCCTTATGTTTGATAATTTATCAACTAGGTTGTAGCCAATATGCAGACCTAATTTTCTTGAACAGATCACGTATATATGTATAACTATTGTCTAACGAGAAGAGGGAGCATAAGTTCGATAATTCATATACGATTTGGAGTTGCTTGGGTTAGGACAACTTGAAGTTTGAATAGTCTAGGTGATCTACGGTATTCTTGTTAGTTCTAAAGGGGTTGTGTAGCTTAGGGTGGATTGATTAACACATCTGAGATTGCAGTCAGTTCATACGAGTTTGGGTACCAATTTCAGGTCCATTGCATCATCTATCCTAAATCCTCTTTTTTCCCTATTTAGGTATTTCCCTAAGTAGATTGATTGCGTGGAGTGTTTTTGTTGAGATTGATCTTCATTTGCTCGATTTTATTGTTTATTGGTTGTTCAATGCTTGTGATAGAAGTTGTTTATTTATTTGAGGTTTTTCAGTATTTTGTCGTCTATAGTTGTTTTGTTCACAATTGTTTTAATTGCATGCCTAGGTAATCAAATCATCAATTTTTGTATCACACTTGGATATGTTTAGTCACTTTAGTAGCTAATATTTGATCTTGCAGATGAAGTGACTTCCTAGACTTCGATAAATTTACTTAACCCTAGCTTGTGTTTCGATTCTGTTAGGTACTTTTTGTAAGAAATAAATATCGCATCTAGTTTTGTTGTTGTCGCTGAGAATTCTTTAGTAGGATGCAAGTCAATAATTTGTGAAGGTTTGACTTTTGTAGTCATGTTTTGTTCGATTTTGTTTGATTGTGTATTGTTGGGTTTGTGTGCAAGCATTGCATGATTATACGATCGCAAGCTCGGAGATCGGAAGAACAAAGGAGGATAAGAGAGTTTGAAGGATGATGAATAGTAGTGGAGATGGTGAATAAACTACGAGTGGATGTGGAGATGTTTGTCGACATACAAAGGTAAATTCAAGAGATGCAAGCTAACATGAGTAAGTGGCATCCACCACGGAGGCTACTTCAAAATCTTTTGTGGCCACATGAGGAGGATATCACAAGAGGATTCCTAATAGGGGTGAACTCCCCCCAGTTTGAAATAAAACCACGGCTGGTGCAAATGATTCAAACTTGCCAATACGGAGGACATCTAACAGATGATCCTAATGCGCATATCTCACGATTTTTTAAGATCATCGACACTATAAAGATTAACCAAGTGTTGCAGGATCAAATCCAGATGAGTTTGTTTTCATTGTCACTTCGGGATGGAGCTAAGAATTAGTTTGATGGACTTGATAAGGAGGCAATCACCTCGTGGGACCAATTCCAGGAGAAGTTCTTACTCAAATTCTTCCCACC
Source organism: Plectranthus barbatus (assembly GCA_026898455.1). Classification (NCBI taxonomy): domain Eukaryota; kingdom Viridiplantae; phylum Streptophyta; class Magnoliopsida; order Lamiales; family Lamiaceae; genus Plectranthus; species Plectranthus barbatus. The sequence goes on from JAPKLW010002544.1 coordinate 70,167, forward strand.
TAGTTGGACATTCAAAAGAAGAGATGATATAACATCATTTAGCCAGAGGTATGATGAGCCACTCTTTGAGGCTTGGGATCGATGACATAATTTGTTAAGAAGGTATCCACGCCATGGGTTATCTAAAGCATGAAAAAATTGTCAATTCTATGGAGGTCCCAACTAGGAGACAAAGTTGATCATGGATGCATCATGCGAAGAGACTTTCCTATAGCAAGAACAGGAGGAAGCATTGAGAAGTATAGAAAACATGTTACAAACTAGTTATCCATGGCCGAAAGAAATGAGAGATTATGGAATGCTGAAGATGGCAGGGGAGTTGAGTGAGAGTAACTCGTTAAAAGGACAAATTGCATTAATGCAAAAGTAACTTGACTTGTTTGCTACGTCGAGTAGAAGAACTGAAGGATTGAATGTAGTCAAGAACAAAAAAGCATGTTCCGATGATGTGAATTTTGATAACTAAAGATTCAGGAATAAAGGTTTTGAATCTGTAATTAGGGTTTGAGAATGTCGAGGGTGGCAACCATTGTGGATATGCCAAAGGAGGAGTTCTGGATAGTAGTCAAGGAAGTAGTGATCATAGGCGGAACCCGAATGATGAATTAGAGAATAGATTTAAAAGATATGATGACATGTTAGCGGAGATCCAAATTCAAATCTCGGCTATTGCTAAGCAGTTATGTGGGAAACACTAAGCGGAGAATTTTCAAAGTGATACAAAAATAATCCCGAATAAGAGTTGTAATGTGATCAATGAAGGCGTGGAAGATAAATGTGAGGACTTGGTGATATAACCCAAAGAGGAGAGAATGGATGATATTTGTTGGGAAATTTGGCTAAGTTTCCTTTCCCCAGTAGCTACTTGTTTAGATTCTAGTTTTGGTGTTTTGGTGGATCAAATCCAAAGTCCTACCAGCGTCAGTTTGTCTCTAGAATAGCTCTAGTCTCAAATGTAAAGTCCTGTTTAGGTCTTTTGAGTTGTAAGTCGCAGCTGATCAAGACTCATGCTGGCTACTATTCACCAGCATGAGATGTACTTACCAGTTGAGAGAAGTCTCACCAGCAAGCGACTGACAAGACTCACGCTGACACTGTTCATCAGCATGAGAAAGAGCTCACGACTGGCTACTGTTCACCAGTTGGGAAGGTTTTCATCAGCAGGCGGCTGACAAACCTTACCAGCAGAATACGTGTTCTCACTGACACTATTCACCAGCGGTGAAGCCACCAGTCATGGGAGATTCCAAGAGTTAACATCAGACATATTGGTAGACTTAGATTGTGCCAGCGCAAGTCACCAGCAGAGACTGCCAGCACAAGATCACCAGAATGATCTACCAGTCGGATGTTACCAGCAGAATTCCAGATTCTCTCTCCCAGAGTCTTAGAGACAAAAAGAAGATTCGTCGAGGAATTAACTGACAGAGTATGACTTTAAGGAGGATACCTTAAAGTCCATCAGTTACAAGACACCAGTCTCGATTCCTCGTACTGACGAATAGTGCCGTTCTGACATAAAGAGATCAATGTCAGATAAAGCGGACAAAAGTATGGCACTTTCCGGAAAAACATACCTGCCGCCGTCAGAAGGACATGCGAGGACAGAGACCTTTTCCGGATGTGTCCAAACGGCTAGAAGATTTGAATGGGATCCCGCATCTATAAATACCTGGGATCCATCAACATTCAATACTCTTCTCTCTCGCTCAACTACCGAAAGTCTGAAACTTTATTGCAAGCAAGCAGAACACTTTCGAGGCCTTTCTAAAGGCTATCCGTGTGTTGATTTATCAAACACGAGACTTCAAGCTTCCAGCTTGTAAGTTACTGATCTCTTTGGTGATCTTTCTCTTCCGAGGAAGTTCACAGCAGCTCTTGTGCCAGCCAACACTTGAGTTATCACGGGCAGTTTGCCGTATTGAGAAGATACGTTCTTGGGAGAACTAAACACCCAGTGAAGCTGTGGAGGTTGAAGTGACGCGCTCGCACTCCACCAGCTGATCAGAGTTGAAGAAGGACAAGGCCGGGAGCGGTTGATCTAGTGAACTGATGGACGAGGCATTCACCAGCTAGAGATAGATCGTAGGACGCTTGTACCCGATTACTCTTAGTGAAATTTCCAGTGCTACGACTGGAGAGTGGACGTAGATCAGTTGATCGAACCACTATAAATCCTTTGTCTTTTATCAGTTTTCTGCATTACATTCTTATTTTAAACCCAGCACCCAAGTGCTGGTGTATATCCTGAAAACTGATAACTGCGCAAACAAGGCCTAAAATATTCTAAGTCTTGAGCTACCAGCTGACGAGCCAGTCGCCAGTCAGCTGAGTACGCAGAGTGCAAGTTGACTTACCAGCTGACAAGGTCCCAGTCAGTTGGTTATCCAGCAAGTGCAAGAAAACGATTAACCACATTTTCCGCTGCTAAGTTATACCCTGATAATCCAGGACCAACAAGTGGTATCAGAGCAGTCGGTTCTTATAGACCGATTGTTTCTGAGTCGCTTAGGACCGAGATCCACGTTTCCTTGCACTCCTTTGTTTGTCTGTTGATTAGCTCAGGTACACGAAGATGAATAATCCGAAGCTACTCGACTACAAGACTGTGAAGCATGATATATGGCGAAAGAGGTCGCTCATTTCTCTAAAGAGCATCCATCCGGAAATGAAAGATGTGCTGGAGAAAGGACCAATCGAGATCACCATGATACAGCACCAGCTAGGAGATCGTCCAGCTGCTGTGATCCCAAAGCCTCAAGGCGAATGGAACGCCGAGGACAGGAAGCGGAATCAGTTGGATTCCATTGCTCACGAGTTGATCCTGGCTTCTCTTCCAGAGTCGCTGATGGAGGAAGCCCTCCAGTTTGACAATGCCAAGGGAGTATGGGATTACCTTGATAGTCTATGTCAAGAAACTGATCAAATGAAACGCAACAAATTGCAGGTTGCAGTGGACAAGTACGAGTCCTTCCAGATGCTGCCTGGAGAAACCATCAAGGAGATGGAGGCGAGATTCAACGCCATCGTCAGCGAGCTAAAGTCACTGGACAGGAAGTGCTCAAATGAAGATCTTAATGCCAAGATCCTGTCCAAGATGCCCAAGGAGGACTGGTTCGTGAAGACCACAGCTCTGAAGAAGAAGGACCTGTCCAAAATGACTCCCAAGGAGTTATTTGCTCAATTGCAGGCACACGAGTGGGATATCCAGATGGTAAACAAGAATGAGGCCATCCGGAACATGGGATCCCCCAGCATCAAAGCTCAAGACGAAGCTTACTTCGTCAAGAAGGACTTCAAATGGAAGCACAAGAAGCCCTTCCATGCTGACAGACCTGCTGCCCAGCACAACCAGCAGAAAGAGATCCCAGCCACATCGGGATCTAACTCAAAAGACAGCGAGAGCTCTATCGCTGACCTTGAGCAACAGATGAAGAGACTGGCCATTCTCCTGGAGAAAGCCAAGTCGAAACAGGGAGTATCTCTAAGCTCATCTGATGGAAAATTCATCAAGAGAGCTCCCCGTGCTTGCTATCAGTGCCAATCCCCTGATCACCTTAAATTTGAATGTCCACAGGTGGAAAAGGGTGAGCGGGAAAGGCTGAAGAAGCTCTTTGAAGAGCGAGCATCCAAGGCCATTGCCAAGGCCATGCTGACCAGGACAGAAGTTCCTGATATTCCTGACCATGACGACGGAGAGTATGAGTCAGACGAAGAGTCAGAAGAGGAAGCTCTACTGGCACTTATGGCAGCCTTCGGAGAAGAGTCAGCTGAAGGAAGTGCTGACAGTGAAGAGGCACTTGCAGCTGATGATCAGGTACAATCATCAGCTTCCCCAATGCATATCATGCCTTCTATCAGTTTAGACGATTCTGAGTCGCGTTGCTCCGACTCAGAAGCTGTCACAAGAATTTCAAAAAGAATTTTTAAAATTTTATGAAATAAAGAATGTCTTGGCTGGCGAAAATACTTCGCTGAAAGATCAAGTTTCTATTTTGACCAAGGAGATTGAAAAATCGAGGTCAGTCAGTGAAGAGCTAGCCACTTTGAAAAAGACTCACTTTGAGTTGCTCCAAATTTTTCAAATTACAAAAACTGAGCGAGATAATTTTCACAATCTCGTTCTGGAGCATGAAAATAAAATAAATTTTCTAAATAAAGGCTCAAAAGACTTGGTAGCAGCTCTAAGTCATTGGAGAAAGCCTTCTGATAAGTCCGGGTTGGGATTTACAAAAGACTTGAGCATAAATCAGCCCGAACAAATCAGTACTGGTAAGGGTAAGGGCCAACTAGCAAATGTATCAGCACCAGCTGGTAATGCCGGTCAATCCCGTGTGGCTGATCAGCATAGGAACCATAAGTCCAGATACATAGGTGAGTCATCAAGACAAAATCCTCAACTGGCAAGATCCTCTGCTGACAGGACGCCAGCATACCCGAAGACTCAGACTAAGCCGAAATATTCTAAGGCTAGGAAGTCAGCGTCAGCTGCCAGTGGAATCCGACAGCCAGCACCAGCTGTCCAGAGATTCCACGCCCAACCTTACAAGTATGCCAGTTGCCAGCATGCTTACAAGGGATCCAAATCTCAGCGGAATACTGAGAGAAGGATATTTCCCGATAGGAGGAACACCTATCGGAGGCCTGAGCCCAATCAAAACCTTTTCTCAAGGGCTGGGAAGGCTAATCATCGTGGTCCACAATTCCAGAGACCACCAAGGCAACACAAGCGGTCGGAAAGAAATTTCCGACACCCTCGGAGGAAGAATACTTCCAGAGGAACCGCACACACAGCCACACCTTCCAAAAACAAATCCATGCATTATTTTAAAAGGAAGGGAAAGGCCACAAGTGATGTCAGCAAGGGTAACACCGAGCTGAAGATTACTCAAGTCTGGATTCCAAAAGGAATGATCCAGAGATCTAACCCTGCAGGACCCGCTGATGATCGGGGACCTAAATAATTTCATTTTCTTGCAGGAACAGGATCATGCAACACAGCTTCAGAGATCGAGCGAGTGGATCATAGATAGTGGTTGCTCGGCTCATATGACTGGTGAGGAGTTCCTATTTTCTGGGCTCACCAAGGTCAGAGGACCTCCAGTTATTTTTGGTGATAACTCCAAGGGCAGAGTTATTAGCAAGGGCTGCATCGAGAAGGATGATGTCAGAATTGTGAATGTATCCCTTGTCACCAATCTGAAGCACAACCTCCTTAGCATCAGTCAGCTGTGCGACAATGGTTATACCATTGTGTTTGACAAATCAGAGTGCCAGATCAAAGACAAGGAATCTGGCGAGACCAAGCTGAGAGGTGTTCGCAAAGGAGGACTTTATGTCGTCGACTGGCATAGCGGGAAGACTGACTCATGCTTCGTGGCCACCAGTTCCATGGAAACTAACTGGCTGTGGCACAAAAGGTTAAGTCATCTAAATTTCAAAACTATTAATTATCTAACCAAGCATGATCTTGTAGATGGTCTTCCCAAGGGCGGGTTCAAGAAGGAAGGTATTTGCAAAGCTTGCCACCAAGGCAAACAAACTAGGAAGTCCTTCAAGAACCAGTCGCCAGTCTGCCCCAGTACCAGTCAGGTACTCGAGTTGTTACACATGGACCTGTTTGGACCAGTAACACCGCAAACCATTGGAGGACGACGATATTCGCTAGTGGTAGTCGATGACTACTCGCGCTACACATGGGTAAAGCTTCTCAGAACCAAAGATGGGGTGAAGATCATTCTTCCAGAGTTGATCATCCAAGCTCAGAAACAGAGAGAAGCTGTGGTGAAGCGGATTCGTTCGGACAATGGGACTGAATTCTGCAACACTCTGCTGATGGATTTTTGCGCGGAGGCCGGGATCAAACATGAGAGATCTACTCCAAGGCAACCGCAGCAGAATGGACTGGCAGAACGTAGGAACAGGACGCTGAAAGAAGCGGTCCGGTCCATGCTGGCTGAGTCCGGCTTGGGACAGAGTTTCTGGGGAGAAGCGTTGGTGACGGCTTGCTATACTCAGAATAGAAGCGGGATCAACGACAGACTCCAGAAAACTCCCTACGAAGTGTATTTTGGTCGTAAGCCTTCTATAGCTCATCTTCGTGCATTCGGTTCACCATGTTATATCCATAATAATGGGAAGTCGAAGTTAAATGCTTTCTCGCCTAAGGCTGAGGAGGGTGTGTTTGTCGGATATGGACATCCCTCTCACAAGGGCTATAGAGTATTTAACAAGACTACCCAGCTTGTGGAAATAACATGCAATGTTGTTTTTGATGAAGCTACTTTAGTGCGCAGGACCTTACGACAACTGGGTGAAGATGTTCCTGAGGTCAATGATGTCGTGGATCAGTTGGGCAGGAATTCTTCCAATGCTAAACCAACTGACTCGACTAGACCTATGACTGGATCATCTTCACAACCAGTTCCCTCGGTTGCCCATCAGCAAACCGAGAGGGTCGGTGATGCAAATGACCTTGCTGAGACCTTACACTCAATCTCCCTGAGTGGATCTAGCAAAAATCAAGGGGGAATTCTGTTGGTCCCGGTTTATCAGAGTGTATAACGTTACGCAGCGGAAATATTGAACTTATAAGTCTAACTTGCACTCTGTCCTGCTGGTTGCTCAGCTGGCTGGCTGACTGGCTGGTCAGCTGATAGCTCAACACTTAGAATATATTAAGTCTAGTTTGCACAGTTATCAGTTTTCAGATATACACCAGCACTTGAGTGTTGGGTTTCAAATACAAATTTAAATACTGAAAGCAGATAAAGGCAAAGGATTTTTATAGTGGTTCGATCAACTGATCTACGTCCACTCTCCAGTCGACTCACTGGAAATTCACTAAAAAGCAATCAGGTACAAAGTTCCTACGATCTATCTCCAGCTGGTAGATGCCCCGTCTACCAGTCCACTGGATCAACCGCTCCCGGTCCTTGTCCTTCTTCAACTCTTCGTCAGATGGATGGAGTGCGAGCACGTCACTTCAACCTCCTCCTCTGACTGTTGGGTGTTGAGTTCTCCCAAGAACGTAAATCCTCTACGGCAAACTGCCCGTAATAACTCAAGAGCTGGCTGGCTCTAGAGCTGCTATGTTCTTCCTCAGAAAGAGAAAGAACACCAAGCGAGGTCTGTAACTTACAAGCTGGAAGCTTGAAGTCTCGTGTTTGAATAAATCAACACACGGATAGCCTTTAGAGAGGCCTCGAAAGTTGTATGCTTTTACTTGCTTGAGCGTAATAAATTTCAGTCTTTCGGTAGGTGAAGAGTTGGCCAAGAACATTGAATGTTGATGGATCCCAGGTATTTATAGCCGAGGGATCCCATTCAAATATATTAGCCGTTTGGACACATCCGGAATGGGTCTCTGTCCTCGGATGTACTTCAGACGGCGGCAGGTAGGAATTTCAGGAAAACGCAATACCTGTGTCTGCTTTTTCTGACACAGACCTCTTTGTGTCAGAACGGCATTATTTCGTCAGTACGAGGAATTTCAACTGGTGTCTTGAACTGATAGACTTTAAGGATATCCTTCCTTAAAGTCTTACTTTGTCAGTATATTCCTCAGACGAATCTTCTTTTTGTCTCTAAGACTCTGGGAGAACGAATCTTCAATTCTGCTGGTAACCTCCGACTGGTAGAACATACTGGTGATCTTGTGCTGGCAGTCTCTGCTGGTGACTTTCCTTAGCACAATCAAGGTCTACCAAATTGTCTGGATGTTAACTCTTGGAATCTCCCATGACTGGTGGCTTCACCGCTGGTGAATAGTGTCAGCCAGAACACGTATTCTGCTGGTAGGATTTGTCAGCCTCCTGCTGGTGAAATCCTTCCAACTGGTGAACAGTAGCCAGTCATTAGCTCTTGACTCCACGCTGATGAACAGTGTCAGCATGGGTCTGTCAGTCGTCTGCTGGTGAAATCCTTCACCAGGTAAGAGATTCTCATGCTGATGAACAGTGTCAGCATGAGTCTTGATCAGCTACGACTTACAACTCAAAAGACCTAAACAGGACTTTACATTGAGACTAGAGCTATTCTAGAGACAAACTGACGCTGGTAGGACTTAGGATTTGATCCACCAAAACACTTAAACACCAAATCAAAGATCTAAGCTATCAACTGGGGAAGGGAGACTTTGATAATTTTCCCAACAATTTCCCCCTTTTTGGTGCGATCAAAGCCTAACCAGCAAGCACTCAGCTGATGAGGAAAGTTACAGAATATTTCTGGGTTTTACAAGTAAACCTATCAGATCTAAACCCATGAAACCACTTCCTCACATCAGCTCTAACCTAAGGATCTTCCCCCTCAAACTGGGAGAGATATTGCTCGATTAAATTATGAAGTAAGAATCTGAGCCAGGTTAGAAATAAAAGATATCAAATGGAGTGCTGGTGCTGATTACACAAAATGTGTAAGTTCAGCTGGTAAGTAAAAATCAGTAGACATTAGTTGGACAATGAGAAATTGTCGTCAACCCGTCAGTAATCAATCCATTAGTGATGTGAAATTACAAGTACAGGAAGGACAACTGACTAGTCTAGACTGATACAAAATCACTTACACAAAAAATGAAGAGCACAGGACCTATGGCTGAGAAGAAGATCTAGGAGATTGATTTCGATTAGCTAGGTTCCTCAAGATCTCAGTAAGAGCCGCCATGTCTTGTCTGCTCTTCTCCCTTTCTTCAGCAGCTATCCTCCTCTCCTCTTCAGCAAGACGGAACCTTTCAGCCTCGGCACGTGCTCGCGCATCTTCCCCCTCTTGGATCCGCACCAAAAAGGAGTTCACCCCAGAGGTGAAGGTCTCCATTTGTTGCGCCATCTCTGCTCGGTAGGAGGAAAAGCGCTGGTCCATCCTGGCATCAATGAGATCAAGCAGTTGCGCAGGCGGATGAACCTCGGAGAGAGGCTGTGCTGAGACTGCAAGGGAAGAGGAAGGCACATCAGTTGCGGAAGGAGCCGCTGCTGGTTCAGATGCAGCTGATATCTCCATCGGGGCTGGCTCCTCCGCTGGCACTGCAGCAGCTGCTGGTGCCTCAACTTGTACTTCCTCAGCTGGCTCCTCAGCTGATTCCACCACTGGCACTGTGGCTGGAGCTGGCTGGACTTGTTCAGTGAATTCCACCACTTGCCAGTCCATAGAATCAGGGACAGGATCGCCCGAGACAATAGGAACATGAGGGACGGCAAGGGTCAGCCACAAGCCACGAGAAGGATCCTCCTCCACAATATGGTCTACCAGCAAGGCGCAGGCAGCCATGTCGAACAGGATAGCATGATAGGGAGGGATCCTTGGGAGGGTAACCAGCACTCTGAGGCGTCGGAGCGCGTACGTCAGCTGGTACCCCCGACTGCTGACTCGGAACTGGAGGAAAGGTAACTTGACCTTTTGCCGTGGCGGGAGGCCGGAGCTTCCAGTCAGCTGCCTATACTCTGCAATCTTCAGCAAGCGGCGCTGGATCCTCCTTGTAGACAGCTGCTGGTGGCATTCAGGATCGGTGCCCATGAAAGCATTGGCCCACTCCTCCTCCGCTCTCCAGTAGCCAAGACCCTGCCTGGCATAGAGAACCGCCCGCTTCTCCACAGTCAGCAGGCGCTGGCATCTGTCAAAAATTCTCCATCTCCGGAACTCCAGACATAGTTCCGGATCCACCCTCCAGAGCCTTCGGTAGCTGGATATTATCTCGTCATTGACGGCATTTTCCTCCTCCACCGAGATGTTCTCAGCATACTCATAGAGAGTGGAGTTGTAATATTCCACTGGCTGCAGGGGCAGGCACCAGTCAGTGATTCTGGAGGCATATACCGACTGGTGGGG